>LR746280.1:5000-215000 GCA_902729315.2 Spirodela intermedia
CCCTGGGAAGTCCTAAGGTACGTGTGCATGCGTTGCGAGACGCTTGCTGTGCATGTGCTGAAAGGCACCGCTTCATTATCGTGCCGCCAGGCACGTGTTACGAACCCCTCCAACACCATGCCAAGATGCTTCAAGTTTCGAAGAACGTGCCGAGAGGCACCCCTGCCACCATGCCGAGAGGCATATGTGGCAACCATCTCACCATGCCAAGATGCCCCCAGCTCCGAAGAACGTGCCGAGAGGCACCCCTGCCACCATGCCGAGAGGCATATGTGGCATCCATCTCATCATGCCAAGACGCCCCAGCTCCAAAGAACGTGCCGAGAGGCACCCCTGCCACCATGCCGAGAGGCATATGTGGCAACCATCTCACCATGCCAAGATGCCCCCAGCTCCGAAGTTCGGCCCAAGACAGTTATCCCAAAAAAAAAAAAAAAAAACCCTAAACCCTAAACCCAACCCCCCTAAGTGGGAGAGTTGCCACCGGATCCCATAAGAACTCCGGAGTTAAGCGTGCTTGGGTGGGAGCAGTCACCGGATGGGTGACCTCCCTGGGAAGTCCCAAGGTACGTGTGCATGCGTTGCGAGACGCTTGCTGTGCATGTGCTGAAAGGCACCGCTGCATTATCGTGCCGCCAGGCACGTGTTACGAACCCCTCCAACACCATGCCAAGATGCTTCGAGTTTCGAAGAACGTGCTGAGAGGCACCCCTGCCACCATGCCGAGAGGCATATGTGGCAACCATCTCACCATGCCAAGATGCCCCCAGCTCCGAAGAACGTGCCACCATGCCGAGAGGCATATGTGGCATCCATCTCATCATGCCAAGATGCCCCAGCTCCAAAGAACGTGCCGAGAGGCACCAAAGTGCTTGGGCATGTGAAGTACCGGGATGGGTGACCTCCTGAGAAGTTTGGCCCAAGACAGTTATCCCAAAAACCTAAACCCTAAACCCTAAACCCTAAAAACCCCCCTAAGTGGGAGAGTTGCCACCGGATCCCATAAGAACTCCGGAGTTAAGCGTGCTCGGGTGGGAGCAGTCACCGGATGGGTGACCTCCCTGGGAAGTCCCAAGGTACGTGCATGCGTTGCGAGACGCTTGCTGTGCATGTGCTGAAAGGCACCGCTGCATTATCGTGCCGCCAGGCACGTGTTACGAACCCCTCCAACACCATGCCAAGATGCTTCGAGTTTCGAAGAACGTGCCGAGAGGCACCCCTGCCACCATGCCGAGAGGCATATGTGGCAACCATCTCACCATGCCAAGATGCCCCCAGCTCCGAAGAACGTGCCAAGAGGCACCCCTGCCACTATGCCGAGAGGCATATGTGGCATCCATCTCATCATGCCAAGACGCCCCAGCTCCGAACAACGTGCCGAGAGGCACCCCTTACCACTATGCCCAGAGGCATATGTGGCATCTATCTCCGAAGAATGTGCCTGAGAGGCACCAAAGTACTTGGGCATGTGAAGTACCGGGATGGGTGACCTCCCAAGAAGTTCGGCCCAAGACAGTTATCCCAAAAAAAAAAAAAAAAAAAAAACCCTAAACCTAGGCGTATGTGGCATCATCTCACCATGCCAAGACGCCCCCAGCTTCGAAGAACGTGTCAAGAGGCACCCCTACCACCATGCCGAGAGGCATATGTGGCATCCATCTCACCATAGTTCAGCCCAAGACAGTTATCCCAAAAAAAAAAAAAAACCCGAGAATCTCTAGGTGTGGTCATGATGTCCTCTATCTCCTAGTGGGTGACTAAAGATGGAATCAATGAGAGGATATCCTCAGTGATTTCAATCGGTTGAGAGAAAAAGAGGGTACGAAAGTACATAATTCCTACCTCTTGCATACGGGATGTGTCATGATCATACACCTCTAGAAGAGATATATAATCAGATCAAGATCAATGTGTGATCAAGGCATGAAAGAAATGTGTGTTTCTATCACCCTCACACAACTATTAGATGCGTGATCTTTGGAGATAGTATATCTCCTATCGTCGCGCGGCCTCTATTAGTTGCTTGTTCATTCGAACTCGTCTCTCCCAAGTAGTGTCACTTTATTGAACTTACAATTGTCTCTTGACCTTTGCTAGCTCACTCTTCAACTCTTCCACTTGGGTGTGTATATTTCTTTATACATGTCAGTTCCACCATTTAAGGTGGAGTTTGAGATTCCTTAGTTTGTAACTCAGGTTCTCCATAGGAGAGTCAAAAATATCTCCGTGCCAATGACTACGCACGAAGCTCTAGAAGCCTTCATGCCGAGTCTACATATTTTGAAACCTAAAAGGAGGTCTAGGGGTACTAGCTCTCAAGTTAAGAAGAATAAGAATCGACGTGTGATATGACCTATAGTGGGGTAAGAGCATGACTATATGGGATATTACACTAATATAATGTTATTAGTGAAGTAGCGATCGATACACTCATATATTCTTGCACCTCTTTGTCTCTCGTTACACCGTGTCCAGACCTCACCAAAAGTAGAAGGCTCAATGAGGGCCGCATGAAAAATAAAATAATTAAACATCTCCATATGACGGGCCCAAAGGTTTAGGGTTTTTTTTTTTTTTTTGGGATAATTATCTTGGGCCGAACTTCTCGGGATGTCACCCATTCCGGTACTTCACACACCCAAGCACTTTGATGCCTCTCAGCACATTCTTCGGAGATAGATGCCACTAGTGCCTCTCGACATGGTGGCATAGGGCTGCCTCTTGGCAAGTTGTTTTTCAGAGCTGGGTGCCTCTCGGCACGTTGTTGGTGAGATGGCTGCCACATGTGCCTCTCAGCATGGTGGTACTGATGCCTCCCAACACATTTTTCAGAGAAGAGTGCCTATCGGCACGTTGTTTGTGAGATGGATGCAACATGTGCCTCTCAGCATGGTGGCAGGGGTGCCTCCCAACACGTTCTTTGGAACTGAGTGCCTATCAGCATGTTGTTCGTGAGATGGATGCCATGCCTCTTGGCATGGTGGCAGGGGTGCCTCTTAGCACGTTCTTTGGAGCTGGGTGCCTCTTGGCATGGTGGTAGAGGGATTCGTAACATGTGCCTGGCGGCACGATAATGCAGTGGTGCCTTTCAGCACATGAAGAGTAGGCACCTCGCGACGCGTGCACATACCCAAGGACTTCTCAAGGAGGTCACCCATCCAAGGACTGCTCCCACCCGAGCACGCTTAACTCCGGAGTTCTTATGGGACCTTACGAATCGAATAAAACAAATTTCAGCATGATCTGAGGTTAGATGGGAGAGATCTTGCCGTTTGAATGTGACGTTTATGAGAGAGAAGCTCTCGTGAGGAGAGAGAAAAAAGTTGAGCGTACATATCCGCCTCACAAATTGTAGAATGGTATCCGGTACCTCATGTACTGCTAGTAGATGTAATGGCATACTCATGAGGACATGACGTATCAACTGGATGCGACCTCTTGAGGATAGAAGCTGAAGTTTCCATCCGGTAAGTTTCTTCCTCAACTTGCACAGAAGGGTATCAAAATAATGAATCCGAGTGCATCCAAGGAAGATAAGACATCCAAGGTAATAAAAAGGCAAATGTCCACGTGAAAATCTTGTTATATCTTGTATACGGCGTATGGTGCTAATGGTGGTAGAAGATGCCACTATAAAGTTACTCTTCGAGATATTAACGAATTGACCTATGGCCCGCTCGTAGCTCGAGATAATAGTCATGAGTCCCTTAATAGATGCCTCACATCTATTAAGGAAGAGTATAGCGTCATCGGCAAATAACGAATGTGATATGATCGGGCAACCCCGCTTCGAATGATATGGTTGAATAAGTCCACGTGATACTGCTCGAGAGAGGGTTCTACCCAGGACTTCTTCAACTAATATGAAGAGAGTGGGTGATAATAGATCACCCTGCCATAAGCCTCGTGTGGTAGTGAAGAAAGGAGTGGAAGTGTCATTCACCAGTAGGGAGAAGTGATTCTCCCTATTGCATGCATCAACTAAGTCGATGAACTCATCAGTGAATCTAAAACGTCGAAGTACTTCAGTGAGGAATTTCCACTCGATTCTATCAAAAGCCTTTTCCATGTCTAGTTTGATGATAACATTAGAACCATGAATGTCTTGATCAAGAGACTGTGTTAATTCATGAACTAACATGATGTTATCGTAAATGTGGCGTCCCTTGACAAATCCGCATTACTTCAGAGATATGTGCCGATCAAGGAAAGTCCTCAGTCATGCTGTAATGATCTTAGATACAACCTTATAACATATATTACAAAGATTGATGGGTCGAAAGTCTCTAAAAGAGGTTGGGTTAGTCACCTTTGGGATGAGGATAATAAAGGTGGCTTTTCAACTTCGTGGAAAGACTTTGCGGCGGAAGAATTCCTTGACGGTATGTACTATATTTGTTCCAACTATGTCCCAACATGATGTATAAAAATCAGCTAGGAAACCATTGGGTCCAGGTGCTCGATTTCTACTCATCGAGAAGACTACATCTCGGATCACTTCTCTAGTAGGTATGGTCATGATGTCTTCTATCTCCTAGTGGGTGACTAAAGATGGAATTGATGAGAGGATATCCTCAGAGATTTCAATTGGCTGAGAGGAAAGGAGGGTACGAAAGTACACAATTCCTGCCTCTTGCATACGGGATGTGTCATGATTATACACCTCTAGAAGAGATGTATAATCAGATCGAGATCGATGTGTGATCGAGGCATGAAAGAAACGTGTGTTTCTATCACCCTCATGCAACCATTGGATGCGTGATTTTTGGAGATAGTATATCTCCTGTCGTCGCGCGGCCTCCGTTAGTTATTCGTTCACTCGAACTCGTCTCTCCCAAGTAGTGTCACTCCATTGAACTTGCAGTTGCCTCTCGACATCTGCTAGCTCCTTCTTCAAATCCTCCACTTGGGTGTGTATGTTTCTGTATACATGCCAGTTCCATCATTTAAGGTGGAGTTTGAGATTCCTCAGTTTGTAACTGAAGTTCTCCATAGGAGAGTCAGAGATATCTCCGTGCCAATGACTACGCACGAAGCTCTGGAAGCCTTTGTGCCGAGTCCACATATTCTGAAACCTAAAAGGAGGTCTAGGGGAATTAGCTCTCGAGTCAGGGAGAATAAGAATCGGCGTGTGATCTGACCTACAGCGGGGTAAGAGTGTGACTAATATGGGACATTGCATTAATGCAATGTTATTAGTGAAACAACGATCGATGCACTCATATATCCTTGCACCTCCTTGTCTCTCGTTGCACCACATCCAGACCTCGCCAAAAGTAGGAGGCTCTATGAGAGCTGCGTGAAAAATAAAATTATTAAACATCTCCATATGACAGGCTCGAGGGACCCGCCCTCCTTGACGTTCAGTGACTCTACGTACGCAGTTGAAATCTCCGGCTATGAACCAAGGAGAATCAACTAGTATGGGATAATCCTGTGTATATCGTACTAGGTCTTCCCAAAGAGTCTCACGGTCTTGGTGTCTATGTGAAGTATAAATAATAGAGAATGTAAACTCTTGGCTAGAGCCAAGTACCTTCATCGTGACATGTTGTGGCCCCTCAATAAGTAACTTTAGAGAGTAAGGGCTCTTCCAGAACAACCAGATGTGATTTGTAGGGTTAGAGTGGAAGTGATCCATACCTAAGTGTCTAAGCAATGGATAAATATGATCTAATGGAATCATTGGTTCAATAAGCCCGACTAGGCATAGTCGGCGCTTATTGATGAGTTCAACGATGTGAGACTGTGTTTCGAGGTTGCCCAACCCTCGACAATTCCAAACAAGGCTGGGTATCATGGGCACTATCCATTGCCACGAGCCCTAGACCTCGTGACGTAGGGAGAACGTTGTCGTGAGGCTCTATCGACTACATCTGTTTGGTACCCTCTCTTAGGGTCAAAGCCCTTAGTAGGATAGCCAGATGATGTCTCAGATCCTAAGTCCTTAGCACTCGATGTAGAGCGCCCACTAGTGTCTGCCCTTGAAGATGATAGGGAGATGACTCGACGATTTGTCGAGCATTCTCCCCTACTAGGGCTCGCTAAAATGTCATCAGTCTCCAAGCCCTGTCTAGGATCGCTCTCTGTCAAGGTCTCTAGA
Organism: Spirodela intermedia; assembly: GCA_902729315.2. NCBI lineage: Eukaryota > Viridiplantae > Streptophyta > Magnoliopsida > Alismatales > Araceae > Spirodela > Spirodela intermedia. Next base: position 11,104 of record LR746280.1, read on the forward strand.
GGTGTGGTCAAAGGAGGATCCGGAGGGTGGGGTGGAAGAGAAGGGGGATCAGAAGGGGAAAGGCATGGGGGGTCTAATGGGGAGGTGTCTATTGGGGTCATATCAAGGACCGCATCAGGTGATGGAGGGGGCTGAGAGGATGTGCAAGGTGTGGTGTGGGAGGGTGCGATGCTAGGTATTGGGTTGCGAATAGGTGATGGAGGACGGGTGACTAGAGCGGGTGTAATTTTTTTTATGGTAAAGTGGGGCTAGTTGACGTCATAGAAGTAATAGGTTTAGGAAGTCTAGTGGATGGAGAGAGGCTGGTCGAAGGTAAAGTAGTAGTAGTAGTAATTCCCCATTTAGGGGAGCATCGTCGAACTCGTGGGCTGTCGCCTTTCCCTATAGTGGGAACACTATCAGTCTCCTCAATCAAAGTACTGAGAGCATCGAAAGCATTCGACGTCTGGGCTATCTTTCCTATGTCTACTGAGACAAGAGGTGATGCTCGTGCTACCATCTTCCTCCCTTTACGGGTGGAAGTGGACGCTCGAGGAATGGAATGTGTCGCTGGAGTAGGTGGAGGTGTCTTGTGAGAACCTGTCAGTAGGGTACTAGCCTGGAATGTTGATGGTTGGGATGAAATATGTGAGGTCGGTGTAGGATGACGACTAGATGTAGTCTTTCCTGCCTCAACAATATAGTTGTCATATGAGAGGGGTGGTAAGTGAAGAGAAGTAGACCCCCATATGAGAGGGGTCGGGATGAGAGGGGTCGGGATGAAGTATTTTTTTGTCGACATGTGTGAATAGTGTGTCCAAAAACCGTGCAATGTGTGCAGAAATGAGGTAATCTCTCATATATAATATTTTGGTAGATTTTCTCATCCCCATTCTACACAATAATCATATGCTGAAGGGGGGCTAAGAGGTCTAACTCGACACATACGCGGGCATATCCTGGACGATTGAACATTTTAACACCTGGATCTAGGCGTATAAATGTTCCGACTGCATTTGCCAAGGACTCAAGTGCCTTGGGCATGAATAAATGTGCTAACAAACTCGGAAAACCTATCCAAGCTGAAGTGGAGTGGGGTTGTTTCCCTCGAGAGGTGCCGTCAAGATATGGGGTCCATCTATGAGTGTACATAATGGCATTTTGAATCTCCCATGTGGTCCAGCTCTAGGCTTTCCGATAGTCAGCCTCGAGCTCGAATCAGATGAAGACACTCTAGTAATCACGAGCACCAATGACTACATTTCCCTGAAAATGTCCAGGGGCCAAATATATTTTTTGTATGTCATCTAAATGGAGACGTTTTGTGGTAAAACATCCAATCAATGTAAACTGGAATGCCTCAGCTAGTTGAGAGACCTCGTTCGAAGAGAATGAGACTATTCTCATTCCTTCTTCCTCAATATAACCTCGTGGTAAGAAGTCCGTAGTGTACATAGGGAGTAATGGAGCTCGGTGTGTGTTCTGAGTTGTAGGAGTGGGCTGTGTTCTTGTAAGTCACTGGGCCCAAGTCTGGGCTAAGGTTTGAGTGGGCTGGGCCGACATATTAGGAATTTGTGTGGGCTGGGTTAGTATGAGTGGGGCTTGAGTTTGGATCTGGATTGGCTCTGCCCCCACAGGTCTTACTTTGGCAATAACGGGCCGCACATGCGCTTGGGCCCGGATATCCTTGGGTTTCGCGGCCTTGAGTGTTGCTGCCTCAGCCTGAACGAGTGCTGCCGCCACCATAGTGGCGCCGCCCCCGTCAGCCCCCGCTAGCGGGGACGCGTTGGCTGTCAAGACCGAGGTGACGGCGTCGGCAGAATGTGGCGCCTTTATCTCGGCTTCCTCCTGTCGGTTGATCTCAAGATCAACGGTCAAATGATGAAGAGCCAATTCCGAGGAAAAGCCGCCACCTGACGCCTTTTTTCTGGAAGCTGACGAGTCCGTGTCAGCCTCCGCTGGGGGGGACGCCATGGGTACAAGGACCAAGGTAACGGCATCAGCAGAATGCGGCGCCTTTATCTCGGCTCCCTCATGTCCGTTGATCGCAAGATTAACGGTCAGATCAAGGACCGAAGCTGACGAGTCCACATTAGCTGACACCGCCCCCACATCACCGGCCTTTTCCTCTTGTCGATCCTCACCATTAATCTCACGATCAATGGTGAGGTCAGGGGAGACGATGCCACGTGCCCTCTCCCCTTTACCGCAGAGCGAGGGAATGGCGCCAAGAGCCATTCCCTCGTTTGCGGAAACCGAGGGGACGTCGGCCAACGGCGAATCACTACCGTTCTCAAGGCGGCCGTTCCACCCATTGACTGCCCCAATGTCCGGGTGAAGTGACTCAGTCGTTGTATATTAAATCACGCAAATATAAAATTTATAAAACTAGAAAATACGAATTTTCGGATATTTAGAAGTATTTCTAAATAAATATATCAATTATAATTCAATAAAAATTCCAAAAATAGCGATAATTTTCCAAGTCGATCACAGGGATGTAATATAATATTTAGTAATTATTTAGAATTTTTCTCAATGAATACGATTTTCTATGAATTTTATACTAGGAAATAAAAAGGAAATATATTTAAAATTCACGAAAAAGGGAAATAAGGGTGTGGGCGTCAGGATGACGTCAGCACCCGGCGAACGCGAATCGGGCGGAAATAGAGTTCCACCCGGCGATTCTTACGTAAGCGATTACAGACGATTTAATTAATCAAATTAAGATATGTAAAAGCCGGAAGAATCGTAATAGAACAAAGTATATTTTGGTAAATTAAAATCACAAAAACTATCACTAAATGAAGCATAAAGTAAGTTGAAAGCAGGAAAACAGAGTTCTGGCGTCGCGACGGCGATGCGTCGGTGATGCACTGGAATCCTGAGCATTCGGGAGGATCGTTGTGCAGTGTCCACAGCCTCGAAGGCTCTCCTTGGACAAAGACGACGTGGGCAATCTCTAGATCTTCTCGCGAAGTCTAGAGATGAATGAAATGGGTCGCTGAGTCGTCTCCGGCGGCTGTCACCCGGCGGAGCAGAAAAATGGCAACTTTGCGGCTCTCCGGCGGCTGTCACCCGACGAAGAGGAGCTGAATGGAGGTGGGGCGCGTGTCAGGGAGCTTCATCCTCAGGTCTACGCAGCAAGAGGAGGCTCTTCATCGCATCTGGTACGCTCTCAGGAGGTGGCGACTCGTCTCCCGGCGAATCGTCCTCTTCCCGACGACGGCTTGTTCGTCGATCAATCGGAGATGATTTACTCGATGGATTCGCGATCCTTTTATCGCGAATCGTTCAGCAATTTTAGTAGCAATGCTCCGCGAATCGCGTTGACGAGATTTTCGCCGATGATCCAGCGATTTTGGTTGCTTAATCCTTCACTGGCGATCTGCAGGAAAGTCGCGATAATCAGATAAAAATATATGAATTTTTACTATGAGAGGATTCGAACCCGCGCCGGTTGTCCGCCCCTTCTGAGGAAGGTGTGACATGGGTTTAGTCCCACATCGATTGTGCGCCGATTTTTCAGACGAATATATAGTAATGTTAGCTTTGTAAGCAAAGTCCCTTCTCTCGCGTGTACGACCACTCCTTGCCCCACAGCCGGCTGGCCACCGGTGACATGGAAGGGGAGTGGCGCGCACACGTGCCCCTATCGGTCCAAGCCGCTCGAGCCCCTGCTCGCGGCTACTCCCCGACTGAGCTTCCGTCCCGCTTGTAGGCCCGACTAGCCGGCGGATTCCCCCCATTTTGCAATATTTTAGTTTTATATCTTTTTCTTCATTTATCTCAAAAGTAAGATTGTAAAAATCATATAAATTCGTATAAAATCACATAATTATCCAAAAAAATCACATTAATCAACTGAAAACCACTTTTCACACTTTAACACAAATATAAGTCTATTTATCATGAGTTAAGCCTAAAACTATATTATTTACTAATTATTAACTCATGATAATGAAGACTTATCACACCCCCCAACTTAAATCATTGCTAGTCCCTTAGCAATGGAATTACAAAAATAAAAATTTACAAATCTCAAACATCATATTTCAATACAGAAAGAAAAAAAAAATACAATTAGAAATGATGCACCTTTAGACACTTTGGATTCTTATATCAAGTATTTAAGAATGATGTCAAGCACTTAAATGTTTAAACACTCATTGGAATAACAATCTAGACTTCACTTCTTCTATTCACATCTTTATCACTTCTTCACTCATAGATGTATTTACAAGATGTTCCAATTATCAATACTCATCTAAGAATAATATTGATCCTACATTTCCCTTTTTCTATGGCTTGATTTTTGAAGTTTGCACTATATTTCTTCTTTCTTTATATATAGTGGATAAGTAGCTTTTCTTGTAGATAAATTTCGACAATAAGAATGATGTCTCACACCCTCCATGTGTACTCTTCATTTTCAGGGCTTTCACTTTATCCACTTATTTTGCAGTAAGTGTTTTTCTATACACGATTTTCGACAATGAGAATGATGTCTCACACCCTCCATGTGTACTCTTCGTTTCTAGATTTTTCACATTGCTCTCTCTTTTTTTTTTCTTTTTTTTTTCGAAATAAGTGATTTCTCCTCACAAGTCCTATAGATCAGGGTGCAAAAATCTTCATTAAACTCAAATGATCAATCAAATTTTCACATCAAGTAAATATTATCCATCAAGATCATGAAGTGAAAATCTGTAAAATCAAATCCGTATTATCTATCATGTATCCAAGGAGTATTCCAACATTTCATGCTACTAGATCATTCTTTTGACTCAATAATAATCTTCCTAGTATCTTTTGGTATCAATCAATCTAATTGATTTAATTTTTCATGCATGCAATATGATGTAAGAAATTTGTAAATTAGATAGTTTTGACAGTTCTGTTTTCTGTTTTTAGTTCTATTTTAGCAGCAAAAAATTTGTCAAAAATAAATCAAAACTATCTTCTTTATAACTGTAATTTTGAATTTCAGTAATATATGTCTAGGGGATTGAAATGTGAGAAAAGGGTCTCTATAATTTCAAATTTCGGGTTATTTTTTCGTCTGCTGTTTTTGACAGTCCGTTGTTCTTGACAGAAAACCAGAAAATAGATGTTGCAGTTTTTCCGAATTCGGCGATCTTTTTTTATTTTTTATTTTTTTAGTTGCTGTTCTAAGTTGAATAAAATGCAAACACATTTTCTTAATCGTCCTACAGCATAAATTAATAATGAATACTTCACCCCCCAACTTAAAAATGACATTGTCCTCAATGACACAGAAAAATCGAAACAGAATATGCAGAAAATATAATTTTCAAGTGAAGCATGCATATATGCAAAGTTTAGCATTAAAAATGTTGTCATAAATGATAAAGCTCCGAAAGACATCACCTCAACCTCGTTTTTAATTTTCTACTTCGTCTTACACGCCTCCTCCTGCACTTTTTCGAAAAAACAAATACAGAAACAAGTACTGCGAAATTTTAAGAAAAACAGAGCTTAAAAAAAAATCAAACAAAATGAAATAAAAACCATGGGTTGCCTCCCATGTAGCGCTGAATTTAATGTCTCCAGCTGGACTCCTTGATCTTACTCTTGAATTTCTTTTAGTAATAAAATTTCTTTTTCTGCAAGGCGTTCATGTTCTATGTAATGTTTAAGCCGCTGTCCATTTACCTTAAAGTTATGATCACTTTTAGGATCTTTAATCATTACAGCCCCATGATCATATGTCTCTTCCACCACATAAGGCCCTTTCCATTTTGATTTTAATTTTTCTAGGAATAATTTCAGCCTAGAATCATATAACCACACTTTTTGTCCAACATCAAAAAAATTTCTGCTAATGTATTTATCATGAAAAGTTTTAGTTTTTTCTTTATATATTCTATGATTTTCATAAGCTTCATTCCTCAACTCCTCTAGTTCATGTAACTGAAAAATTCTATGCCCACCAGCTGATTTTTCATCCATAAATTTTTTATAGCCCATAATGCTTTATGCTCTATTTCCACAGGAAGATGACATGGCTTTTCAAAAATGAGACGAAATGGGGACATACCTATGGGATTTTTATAAGATGTTCTATAAGCCCATAATGCATCTTGTAATTTCGTGGGCCAATCTTTCCTATCTGGTTTAACTATTTTTCTCAAAATTCTCTGAATTTCCCTATTTGCTACTTCAGCTTGCCCATTTGTTTGGGGATGATATGGAGTGGCTACTCTATAGTGTACTCCATTCTTTTTCAACAGTTCTCTGAAATTTTTATTTGTAAAATGTGTTCCTCCATCACTAATAATCACTCTAGGACATCCAAATCTCGAAAAAATATTTTCCTGCACAAATTTCATCACGATTTTATGATCATTAGTTCTAGTAGGAATAGCTTCCACCCACTTCGACACATAATCAACAGCAAGCAAAATATATTCATATTTTTCAGCTGATGGGAAGGGACCCATAAAATCTATTCCCCATACATCAAAAATTTCGACTACTAACATGTTACTCATGGGCATTTCATCTTTTTTACTCATGTTACCTATAGATTGGGATGAAATACATGTTCTACTAAATTCTATAGAATCTCTAATGATTGTAGGCCAATAAAAACCACACTGAAAAAATTTTGTAGCTGTTTTTCGTCCAGAGAAGTGTCCTCCACAGTTAGATGAATGGCACATATTAATAATGGTATAGTATTCTTCTTCAAGAACACATCTCCTTAAAATTTGATCATTGCCCAAGTAGTATAAATCAGGATCATACCAAAAATAATTTCTAATCTTAGAAAAGAAATAATTTTTTCTATTCTTATCCTACTATTCTGGAATTTTTCTAGAAACCAGAAAATTAACAATATGTGCATACCATGGTGATGGTTGATGTTGAGCTGCCATCAATTGTTCATCTGGAAATGCGTCTTGTAAAGGTGCTGTATTTATTCATGTGTCACTTAATCTAGAAAGATGGTCAGCAACAGCATTCTCGAAACATTTTTTATCTTTTATTTCTAAGTCAAATTCCTACAACAATAAAATCCATCTTAATAAATGTGGCTTTGCATCTTTCTTATTTAACAGATATTTTAATGCTGCATGATCAGTATAAATAATAATTTTAGCTCCCAAAATATATGATCTAAACCTTTCTAACGAAAATACTATAGCTAACAACTCTTTTTCAGTCGTGGTATAATTTAATTGAGCATCGGATATAGTTTTACCAGCATATGAAATTACTATGGGTTTTGACTCTTTTGTTTGTCCTAGAACGGCCCCCACTGCATAATTTGATGCATCACACATTATTTCAAAGGGAAGGGACCAATCAGGAGCTTGTAAAATGGGTGCCTCAGTAAGTAATCTTTTTATTTCGGAAAAAGACTCAAAACATTTCTCATCAAAATTGAAAGGCACATCTTTAGATAATAGCATGGTGAGAGGTTTAGAAATCTTCGAAAAATCTTGAATAAATTTTCTGTAATAACCTGCATGACCCAAGAAAGATCTAATCTGTTTTACTAAATTTGGAAGTTTCATTTTAGATATAATATCAATTTTTGCTCTATCCACCTCTAAACCCCTTTTACTCACAATATGACCCAACACAACTCCCTCTTTAACCATAAAATGTGATTTCTCCCAACTCAAAACTAATTTTTTCTCTATGCATTTCTCAAGTACATGCTGTAAATGATTTAAGCATTCATCAAATGATTCACCAAAAACAGAAAAATCGTCCATAAAAATTTCCATGCATTTTTCAATCATATCAGAAAAAATAGACAGCATACATCTTTGAAATGTGGCTGGAGCATTACACAAACTAAAAGGCATGCGTTTAAAAGCAAAAGTACCAAATGGACAAGTGAAAGTTGTTTTTTCTTGATCTAAAGGGTTTATATAAATTTGATTATAACCAAAGTATCCATCTAGAAAACAAAAAAAGTTTTTTCCAGCTAATTTTTCTAGAATTTGATAAGTAAATGGTAGGGGAAAATGATCTTTTCTAGTAACTGAATTTAATTTTCTATAATCAATACAAACTCTCCAACCGGTAGTTAATCTTGTTTGTATTTCATCCTCATTTTCGTTTTTTATAACCGTGATCCCTGATTTTTTTGGCACTACTTGTGTAGGACTAACCCATTTGCTATCTAAAATAGGATAAATAATATCAGTAGCCAGCCACTTTAAAATTTCTTTTTTTACAATTTCCATCATGTTAGGATTTAATCTTCGTTGTGGTTCCCTGCTAGTTCTGGCCCCCTCCTCTAGATATATACTATGCATGCATACACTCATATCAATGCCCCTTAGATCGTCCATTTTCCAGCCCATAGCCTTCTTATTTTTTCGAAGTACATCTAATAATTCTTCTTCCTGTTCATCACTCAAATCAGCTGCAATAATAACAGGAAATGAATTATTTTCCTCCAAAAACATATATTTTAAACTAGAGGGAAGGGGTTTCAACTCTAAATTCAGATGATCTTCCTCTTTCTTTTCTCCTAAATTTATATTCTCTATTTCCTCTAATTCTTCCAGCACACAGTCATCAATAACATCTGGATCATCAAAATCATCTAGAAGATCTATGGTATGACAATCATATACTTGTGATTTCTTAAGATCATTTGGTACCTCAAAAATTTTAATTTCTACTGATTGATCTCCACATGAAATTTTCACAATACCTGTGGGAAAATCAATATTCATCTTTGCTGTATGCAAAAATGGTCTCCCTAGGATGATTGGCGTATCATAAAACTGTCCATTAAAATCCATTTCCAGCACTACAAAATCAACTGGAAATTTACACCCTTTAACTGTCACTATCACATTTTCTAAAAAACCTTTAGGATGTTTTATGGATCTATCAGCAAATTGTAAGGTAACAGTAGAAGGTTTAAGATCAGAAATATTAAATTTATCACAAATACTTTTAGGTAATAAATTAATACTAACACCGGTGTCAAGTAATGCATTATGAAAAATGAATCCACTAATATCATACAAAATTAAAGGGGCACTTGTATCTCTCAATTTATATGGTAATTGATTTAATAATAATGCACTAGCATGCATAGATAATTTTTCTACTCTAGGTGCCCTTTTTGGTGTACACATTTCTTTCAAAACTCTAGCATATTCAGGAATATGTTCAATGGCAGTGAGTAAAGGAAGACTAATTTTCACATCTTATAAAATTTTCTTTATTTCTTCATTGTGTTCCTTTTTCTTTCTTTGTCTAGGCTCTAGAGCTTTAGGAAATAAAATGGTTGTCCTCTCTTTCGAAATTTCTTTGGTAGAATCTATAAAATCCTCTTCTACTCCTATTTGATTTTGTTTTGGGTTGTCCACGTTTTCTTTTTCTTCTAATATTTGGGGATAAGGATCAGGTAAGATCTTACCACTCCTTAATGCATTCACTGTCCTAACATTTTCATTTCGTGGGTTTTTTCCTAGATTCATACTACTAGACTCCTCTTGCTGAAATCCTATTGTTGGGCGGTTCCCTAGATTTTCTATGGGCTTATTAGGTAGCTGTCCCTCTTCTCTCTTATTCCCAAGGGCCTCTATAATTTGTTTCTGGTGCTGCATCATTTGATTCATAGTTTGTTGCATCATTTGATTTATAGTTTGTTGCATCATTTGGCTCATTTGCTGCATCATTTCCATAGTATCAGGTTGGGTTTGAGAGGGCTGATTTTTTTGAAATCTGTTTTCTTGTTTTGGACGAAATTCAGAGTTTGAATTGAGTCTAAGTGCTTCTGGATTTTGAATATTATTTGGGTCTCTCCATGAAAAATTATTCCTCCAATTAGGATTATAAGAATTTGAAAAAGGTTCCCTATTTCTATTAAAACTGTGAGCTACTTGCACTTGTTCTTGCATAGGGTGAAATGATTGATCTAAATTATAACATTGAAATTCAGAATAATCATTTTCACCATACATAGGACATGTACTATTCGAATTAAGTTGAGGGTTAAAAGGCTTTCTAATATTATCAATAAGTAAATCATTTTTTTCTAATCTTTGATTAATTTGATTAACCTCATTTCTAAGTTTAGAATCATCATCATGATGCAATTCATAAATTCCTCTCTTCTTATCCCTATCATATAATTCAAAAGAGGCTTGATCTCTCGAATTTTCACTTAAATTCTCATAAAGACTGTAAATCTCATCAGGAGTTTTCTCCATAAAAGTTCCTCCACATATAGAATCAACCATATTTCTATGTTGTTCTAATAATCCATCATAAAAAATTCTATTGAGCTGCCACTTGGGTATAGCATGATGAGGACACTTTCTAAGTAAATCTTTGAATGTTTCCCATGTCTCATGTAAAGTTTCTCCTGGTCTTTGAGAAAAACTCCATCTATGTTTTCTCATATTTTGGGTTTTTCCTAAGGGATAAAATTTTTGAAGAAAGGTCTGTTCTATGTCTTTCTAGCTAGTTAATTCTCTATCTAAGGTGGATAGCCAATGGCTAGCTTTCTCCCTAAGTGTATGAGGAAATAATTTCATCTTAATAATTTTCGGTGTAATTTGAGGGAGATTAACTAAATCACAGACCATATGAAATTTTTCTAAGTGCTAATGAGGTTCCTCTAAAGGCAATCCATGAAAATTAGGGAGCATTTGAAAATTTCTTGGATTTATTTCGAATTTAACATTGGGTGCTAATGGGACTCTAATATTAGATGCTTGTTGAAATGAATCAGGGATATAATAATTTTTCATGGCCATAGGATTGTTCTCAGTTTGATCTGTACTTCCTTCAGGATCTATCAAAATTATTTTTTTCTTTCGAATTTTTATTTTTGAATGAAATAATGAAAGAATTTTCTAGCCTTGGATGCAAAGATCTTCTACCATGCATAAAAATCAATAAATTCGAGGGAAAAAGTTAGTAACTGTTACCCTCCTTCAGGATGCTCCAGTCCTTGCCGTGCTTCTTTTCGTTCCCTTTTTCTAATAAAAATCGGCAAAAAGAAAATAAACAAGAGTTATGCAATACATCCCTAGCAACGGCCTGGAAAATTACCATTATTTTTGGATCGTCAATGTCGTTGCTACAGAATGTTGGAATCAACTCTTAAGGAATTAGTCACCCCTATTTCATCATCCTCCATCTCTTACACCCCTAGAGATCTTTAAGAGAGTCTTTGATTCATCGCAGAGCTCTAGGGGTAGCCTCTATCTACATATTTCTATAGCGTACATGTTATGGGAGATATGGAAGGGGCGAAATCTCTCTCATTTTTTAAGACAGCCGATGCGTGCCCTAAATATTATGAGGAACGTCACACAATGGCTGCAGAGTGCCCATCCTCTAATGTCACCTGTTGCGACATGCTCGGCCTCTGTCTGTGAGGCACTCAAGACTTGGGGAATTCCAACCTTACGGACCTATACACAGATCACTATGTGTACCGTCTATTGGAGACCACCGCCAATAGGACACTTGAAGCTCAATGTGGACGGGGCAGCACGTGGGAACCCTAGACCTGCAAGGGGAGGAGGCATCTTACGAGACCATACAAGGAGTATTATCTTTATTTTTTCTCACTATTACGACATTCAAACTTACACAGCAGCGGAGGCTATGGCGATCCACGTTGGTTTGCTCCTCTGTGAGGAATACAACCTTCATGGTATCGTCCTAGAATCCGACTCTAGAGTGTTAGTTGAAATGTTGCGTGTAGGTACTTACTCCCATTGGTGACTCAACAGCACCTAGATGGATATCATGCGTTGTCGTGAGAGGATCAGTGCCATCACACACCAACTACGCGAGGGGAATCAGGCTACAGATGCACTTGCTACACATACAGTATGCACCTGTCTAAGATTTGTTTTCACCTATTGGCAAGATATGCTTGTAGAAGCTCGAGGTAGACACCGCTTAGAATGACTCGGCATACCAGCACTATGCATTGGGCAAAAGCTTCTACCTACCACACCTAGGTAGTGGCATATAGCTTGGAGCAATTCAACATCGACATCAATACAAGACGGACGACAAGGCACATTGTAATTTACCTGAGTACACCACTTCCAATCATTACTCTCCTCATAATCACCTCACATCTACTATCTATCACCTTCAAGTAGTGAGGACACACAGAACTATCAACACATGTTGACATCTGTCCACTTTTGAACTATAAGTCTATAGCACATTAGACCTATCAAACTAGTTGTGAATCGCCACCCTAGCACCTCTCTCAAGATCTCATTAGTACCATCAGCTAGCTTGAACCCATGAGAAGGTAAGGATCTATATCTATAGGATTGACCCTCTCTCCTCTCTCTCTCTCTCTCGATTTCTCTATTTCTTTCTCCCTCTCTTTCTCTCTCCAAAAAAAATAAAAGAGGTAGCCTACTTCTATTCCCAGAATCACTAGCCCACTATACACAAAATCATAGGCAATTAGTGGAGGTTGAAGGAAGAGGCCCTCAAAAAAAAAAAAAAAAAAAAAAAAGAGAGGCAACCTACTTCCCTTCCCATAATCACTAGCCTAATACTCCAAAGGGAATTACCCTTGTACACAAAAATCATGGGTATTAGTGGAGGGTGAGAGAAGAGGCCCTCAAAAAAAAAAAAAAAAAAAAAATAGAGAGAGAATAAGAGAAACAAAAAGAGTTAAAAAGAGAGAGCAAGCCATTCTTTGTGGGGTGAAAGGTCCCTTACCCACTTAGAAAAAGTACGGCAACTAATGGTACTAGCAAGATCTTGGTAAGAGGGACTAAATGCATACAACACTAGGAAGGCAAGTTCATATTTGGGCTTATTGTCATGCTCCAGCATAATTATGTCCTCCTCAATGCCCCAACAATTCTTTTCTCACCACTTTACATCATTTTATTTATTTCTTAGAACCACTTATTGTAGCAAACTCTTGTCTTGTAGAAACACCTCATGGTGCACAACACGGAGGGCTATACTCCCTACTACTATTGAGCGGATCTTTCAACTTCATGAACTAAATGACTCTTCTAGCCCAATGCAAATCAACCACCTTCTTCAAACATTTTGAGCTGAGTAAGAAAAATTAAAAAAAAACTACAAATACACTATTGTCACATCCTCCCTTCAAAAGAGGTCTATAATCCTCCATCTCGTCCTCGTCCTTTGTGCGAATGAGATCCCACTCATGTAACCTTAGAATGAGGTGAAACTTCTATCATTAAATCAAAATTTTCATTTCAAAAAAAAAAAATCCCCAACCAGCACACAACTTGGCCTACACAGCACTACCAACACAAAACTATCCTTGCACTATGGATGGGAGGATTTCGCAACAGTCTCAACCGAAATGATCAACCTTGGTCGCGCCTACCACTTTATCTTTTATTTATCACTTTCCAAATAGAGCTATCTCTTGTCTCCCCTAGATCTCACGTATCAAGCTCGGGGATAAACATTTCTCCACATCAATATAATCAAACCTTAACCCAAAAAAAATAAAAAACCCTAAACACTGAGGTACTCAATGTGTTTTAGAATGCATACGGGAATGACACCAATATGGTGGCGAAGTGCAGGGCTATGGTTGATGGACTTATGTTATGTGCCTCTCTCCGTTTAAATTTTATTGAAATAGAAATGAATTCATTATCTTTAGCATCCATTGTCTTTAGTAATGTATGGAAGTTAAACAAATGGTGACATCATATTTTAGACAATCTACATGTGGTTTGCAAGATAAGCCACCAGGTTAGAAGTAAGGAGCCAGACAACAGGTGGAGAGATCTTTCAGTAACTTACAAGAACTTTCATGGGAAGTTAGAGGCATGTGCAAATTGGACAGATGGCGCCTCCATCACTTTCGGTGAGGACAGGCATGGACCCTATGTACGTAAATCAGACTAGAAGGCAATGAGAAGGTCTAAAGAAGGACATCAATCCCACAAACAACCAACATGAAGCTCCATTCCATTGATGGAAAAGATCATTCTAATGAGGATTGTGAGATCCTTATGGAAGGGGCGAGGTCCCTCTCTCAGTAGATATTGAATTATGTGTGGAGAACCCATTTTGCAGGTAACAGAGGAGGCCGAATGGAGATGCACTTAACTTGGTTCTCCCTAGATCCTCCCAAATACATCAGAAATGGGCTGGAGGCAAGGAACATTGGCAAACTGACCAAACAAGTATTGTAGTGCAAGTCCAATGCCCCCCCCCCCCCCAACAACAACAAACCTCTAGTGAAAAAAGAAAAAAAAGAAGAAGAAGAAAGAGGAGGCAGTGCAAGAAAGTCTAGGGAAATGGAGTGAAAGTGTCAAAAGTCAGTAAGTCCCTAATCCTCCCCTACCAAAAAAAAAAAAAAAAAGAGAAAGAAAGGGTATGGAAGGAGGAATGGGGTAAATCCATGAGGAAAAGGCTACCCATTTCACCTAGACACTCACCTATCCAAAAAAAAAAAAGGCAGAAGAAGGAGAAAAGGGGACCCCATATGGTTTGGCCAAAAGGGGGAGGGACCTGTGGGATTAAGCATAGTAGTAAAGACTGAATGGTAGGGATCCCAATGTGACTCCCAAGGCCTATGAATGTAGAATAGGAGGATTTGGGGAAATAGGCAAAGGATTCCTCCGAACAAGCCCAGAGCTGCTGCCAACAAAAGAGGGCAGCCACTCTAAGGATGTATCTCAAGAGATTGGGTGATGGCGAGCGGGACTCGTCTCCATCAGCTCAAGAGACACCAGCAGTCCGAGTTCAGCCCGATCGACGTGCGAAGATGAAGGAGCCTAGCTTTCGCTACATGGCCTAGCCCTTCGGGAGGACGATATTCCACCTCCGTGACAACGACGAGCTCGAGCTCACCCTTATCTTTCTTGGTATTTTCACGTTGACTTGTTGGGCCTCATGTTTGTGTGTTAACGGGCCCAATTTTATGTGTGTGTGTGTGTTGTTGTTTGTCTCCCTTTCTTTAGGGTTTTATTAGGTCTTTCTTTGAGGCCCAATTAAAACCCTAAGGGGGGGGGGACCTATGTGTCTTTCTTTTTTGGGCCTCTTTTGGGGCTTATTTCGGTCTTCATTTGAGGCCCACTTAAGCACCGTAAGAGGGCCCTCCTCTTTCTCCTTTTAGGAGAGCTTATTGGGTCTCTCTTTAAGAGGCCCAATAAGCCCCTTTGTAGCCTTTGTGGCTTATGGGCTTGAGGGCCTCAAGTGGGCCCACCTCCCCTTAGCCCACTTGTGGGCCCCCATATAAGGGGAGGTAGGACCCCCCTCAAGAGAGCGCCGTATTTTTGAGAGAGATTATCGTTTTGTGAGTACCTTCTCCGTGATCTAGGATATGGAAGGGAGGAAGAGGAAGGCCGTCGATACCCCCTTCGAGGACTTCGTTCCTCGTGACGCTGCTGCCCGAGAAGTCCCGCCGCCGCCTGAGACCACTGCCGCCGCCGGCCATCTCATTGCCGCCCGGGAACTCGCCGCCGTCACCGGACGAAACGGTCGCGGTTGCCGCTGCAGCCGCCGCCGCCTCTGCTGGAACCCCGTCACGCCGTCGTGACGAAAGGGGCTCGCTTCGCCTCGCTACGAGCCGTCGCCGAGCACTCCGCCGGAGTCTCTCGACTCCTGGTTCGACTGCCGCCTCTTCCTCCGGAACTCCACCATAAACTCGCCGGAGCCGCCCTCCGCCGCTCCGCCCAGTCGCTGGCCGTTCGCCGACGAACGCCGACCTGCCGCCGACGTCGGAAGAGACCCTGCTGCCGTGCCGACGAGCCAGATCCAGTCCAAGCTCCGCACAGGCCCCCGCCGGAGTTTCCCGACGATCCGCCGCCGTCGCGCCGTTTCCGGTGCCGCTTAGACCAGGAGAGCTCAACCCTCCCTGGTATCGTCGGCCGGATCGTCTCCTTCCTCTGCTCCGCTTCCCGGCGCCGCCAGAGAAGGCCGACCCTTCCGGCGACGATTGGGTTTCCGCCCAACCACCGACGCTCGGCCTTCCCGCCGAAGCGCCGCTGACGTTCGGCATTCCCGGCGAAGAGCCGCTGACGTTCGGCATTCCCGGCGAAGCGCCACTGACGCTCGGCCTTCCCGCCGAAGCGCCGCTGACGCTCGGCCTTTCCGCCGAAGCGCCGCTGACGCTTGGCATACCCGCCGAAGCGCCGCCGCCGCGCGCGCCCCGCGCGCCGGTTCCTGCGGCCCGCGCGCCCACCCGGCGCCGCCGCTCGCGTGCCCTAAGACCGCCGCGCGGCTTGCCGCACGCACCCGCTAGCGTGCCCTTCGGCTCACCAGCGGGCCCTCGCCCTCTAGCGTGCCCTTCTGCTCACCAGCGGGCCCTCGCCCGCTAGCGTGCCCTTCGGCCCACCAGTGGGCCCACGCCTGCTAGCGTACCCTTTGGCCCACCAGCGTACCCTTTGGCCCACCAGTGGGCCCACGCCTGCTAGCGTACCCTTTGGCCCACCAGTGGGCCCACGCCCACGCCGACCGTGCCAAGCCTTACGACAACGACTTCTGCGACTCTCGACCAGGACCGACCGTCGACACTAAGCATTGCTCTTCACTGGACGTCTCTACCTTCGTCGAATCTCCGCTCCGTCACGACCCGTTGGGCTACACAGCCCCGAAGGTTAGCTCTGTACCTCTTCCTCTTAAGTTTAATTATCTCTCGAAGGGTTTTCTTGGCTCGTCTCTACCGCTATCAAGAGAACATAGATAGGATAGGATGGTTATCGGATCGTGACTTCCAACGCTGGGCTAGATTCATCACCATTCGTGAGCTGTAGCCTTAGGCTGCCTTACAACGACTGTTCTGCCATCTGTTCGGACGTGGACCAAGAGGGCCTCACAGTTACCATCGTCGAGTGTTTCCCCGAGTTGTTCTGGGTTGATCGTGTATATTGGTACGCCTGCCTGTGCTTAGGTTATGTGGTCAAACCTAGAGTCTAAGGTCCAAACATTCTTATCAGATCAGTCCGACTACCTCATCCTGGGTCTTGAGTTTCATTGATCAGGTACAGGGGGTTCTTGCCCCATCTTGCATCATTGGGCCTCAACCCCCTCTCCTTAGGACTCTACAAAAGAGAGTCACTCATGTGTATCAACTATGTTCATCAATGCAGATTTCCTTTTAAAAAAAACAAACCCTAAACCCTACCCCCACAAGTGGGTGAGTCCTCATGGAGTAGAAAAGAAAACCCTGTAGTTCAGCGTGCTCAAGTGAGAGCACTCCCCGAATGGGTGACCTCCCTAAAAAGTCCCCGGGTAGTCCCCGAGTACACATGCACAAGCCGAGAGGCACCCACTTCGCATGTGTTGAAAGGCATCACTATGTTATCGCCAAGCACATGGTACGAACCTCCAAAAAAATGTGCCAAGAGGCACCACTCTACCACCATGTTGTGAGGCACACATGGCACCCATCTCCAAATGCCTTGCCGAGAGGCACCCCTCCGCCGCCGTGCTGCAAGGCACAAGTGGCACCAAAAAAGCTAATCAAGGAGGCACCCAACTCCAAATCAACATGTGACCTTCTAAAAAGTTCGGCCCAAGACAATTATCCAGCCAATGTAATAGGGTGTGTGAAGTACCGAGAGGGTGACCTTTGGGAAGTTTGGCCCAAAGTATAAAGGCCCTAAAAACAAAAAATAAAAAAACCCTAAATCCTAAATCCTAAATTGACTATTATATTTCTCTTCATTTCTATCAAAAATAAGATTATAAAAATTATAAAAATTCACATAAAATCACATAATGGACCAAAAAATCACATTAACTAACTAAAAATCACTTTTTCATCATTTAAAATAAATATTACTCTATTTATTATTATTTAAGACTTAAAATATATTATTAATTAATTATTAATTTATGATAATGAGGACTTATCATCTATAATTTAGTTAATCTCCCTCAAAAAGTTATACCAAAAATTATTAAGATGAAATTATTTCCTCATACACTTAGGGACAAAGTTAGTTATTGACTATCCACATTAGATAGAAAAATTAACTAGTTGAAAAGATATAGAACATACACTTTTTTAAAAAATATATTTTTAAAGAAAAATTCAAAATATGAGAAAACATATATGAAGTTTTACTCAAAGGCCAAGAGAAACTATACATGAGACATGAAAAATTTACTTATAAAGTATCCTCATAATGCTATACCTAAGTGACAACTCAATAAAAAATTTTATGATGAATTATTAAAACAACATAAGAATATAGTTGAATTCTATATATGGAGGAGCTTTTATGAAGAAAACTCTTGATGAGATTTACAACTTTTATGAAAATTTAAGTGAAAGCTCTAAAAATCAAGCCTCTTTTGAGTGATATGACAAGGATCAGAAGAGAGAAATTTATAAATTACATCATCAAAATAATTCTAATTTAAGAAATGAGGTTAATCAGATTATTCAAATATTAAAAAAACTTCATTTACTTATTAAGATTATTAAAAAATATCATAACCCTCAATTTAATTTAAAGAGTATTCGTCTATGTATGGTAAAAATGACTATTGTGAATTTTAATGTTATAATTAAGATTAATCATTTTAGCTTATATAGAGACAAGTACAAGTAGCCCATGATTTTAGTAAAAATAGGAAACCTTTTTTTAATTCTTATAATCTTAATTGGAGGAATAATTTATCGTAGAGAGACTCAAATAATATTCAAAATCTAAAAATACTTAGACCCAATTCAAATTCTGAATTTAGTCTAAAATAAGAAAATAGATTTCAAAAAAATCAACCCTCTCAAACCCAACCTGATGGTATGAAAATGATGCAACAAATGAGCTAAATAATGCAACATTATAAATAGTTTGAAAAAGATATCATTTTTTTGTTAATAAATCCTTTCTAAAAGTAGAATGCATGTGTTTCAGGGAGTAGTCTTGTTAACAAAAGATCCTAAAATCATTTGACTATTATATCATTGTGGGCAACCTAGATCCAATGCCAGTAGAAGTATCTTATTCATTTGATTTCGGAGTTTGCAGATAGTTTGCAGTTGTTCAACGTTCATTTTTGGAAGTTCAGGTTGTGCGTTTGCATCATTCTCATGGAGATCTTATTGCATCTTTTAAGTGCTATTTTTTCTCATAGCATAGAATTTTTTCAAACCATTTCACTCTGCAAAGATACATTAAAACAGGTGGACTTGAACTTTGATATTGATGTTTTACTGTACAATACAACTAGAGCATCCTACCAATGCGCATTGCGTCAGGGTTTATGTGCTGTAAGGTTATTGTTTCTACGCACAAATGCTGTGGTACTTGCGACTTCTGGCCTTCAACAGGTAATAGAGACATGAACTATTACATCTTTTACACTTGCAGTCACAAATTGATCAGTGAACTTGGGAATTTCAATATAATATAATTGAATATGCTGTGTCCCACGGAGTTGCTGTCGGTGGGCATGGGCCGGAGACCCAGCTGATTGAGTAACAGGGTTTGCGAGTCGTTGGACCCGACGCTGCTGTTGTCCACGGACATGGCTACGGAGTTACTGACATGGTGGAACCGTCCCCGAGCTTCTGGTAGAAGGCGAGGTCGTACAACTTCCTCCCGTGAAAATTCCCGCCGCCCCACCTCTCCGCCCATGATACCGGCTAATTTTGGGCCTTCAACCATTTCTCAAGGCAGTACCGGCTTGTTCGGTTCGGATATCGGATCCGAAACGTGCTCCTTGCCCACTTGGCTTGTCCCAAGTCGGCAGGCTCTAGGGTTTTTTTTAATCACGGAACGGTTCGGATCTACTGCCTCTCCCTTCTCCTGCGCCCCGAGACGGCAATCTTCGAGCGTCTCCTCCTCTACCCTCGTCTGTGCGTCCTCTCGGGCGCTTTGGCGTCTTCCGAGAGATGAAGGTGAAAGTCATATCCCGTTCCACGGAGGAGTTCACGCGAGAGCGCAGTCAGGATCTCCAGGTGAAATCCTGCCCACATTTTGTTGACCAGAAGCAGGGGGTATCATTGTAAAGTTGGGAGGGCTGGTACTTCTTTGATTTAAAGGGGGGACTAATAGAGCTAATCGTCGGCAGAAGGGCCATGCTTCGTGGGTTTACTGATCACAGTGGAACGAGTACCCTCACATTTGGAAGTTTATGGGAATAGAACTCGAATCCGAAATGAAGTGTAGAGAAATTACACAATTGTTCCTCACCAAGTTTTTGGCTAATTGTATATATTTTTTAGGATTATTTTTATTTTATTCTTCAGTGGTCTCATCTGAAACTAAAACAATTATTTTGAGTAGAGAGTGTTTAGGAACTATGATCCAGCTTTACGCCCTCAGGAGAAAGCGGTAGAATATGCCCGAGCCGTCAATGCTGCAAAGTTGGAGAAGGTTCTTCTCTTTCTATTCTTATTTATCCATTTTTGCTTTCATAATCATTTTCCCTGAAACATCGAAACGACACTATTTTAGATTTTTGCAAGGCCTTTTGTTGGCGCAATGGATGGACACGCTGATGGAGTATCGTGTATGGCAAAGAACCCTAATCACCTGAAAGGCATATTTTCAGCCTCAATGGATGGAGGTGACTATGAAGTGTGGAATCATGTGACTATAAGGCTCTTTAGTCAGTAGAATGTTTTCAGTTTGTATGGGGATCATCAATTTTAGAAAACCTTCTTTTTTAGCTTTAATCTCTATGTTTTGTGTCTTCTTTTTTTATTCAGAAACAAGTTACTCTGGTTAGTTCTTATTCAGTGAGAACATACATGTTAAACCTGTTATTACGTTGCCTTGTCTGTCTGTAATATATTCATGACTTGATAAGTATTAGTCGTTTGAAATTTGTTAATTATTTATTCCATTTTACTCTTTTAAATCGTTCTTGATGGCACAACTTATTTTTACAATTGAAAAGAATAAGCTGCATCTGATGGACATGTTGGACTCTGAAGAGACTCATGTAAACGCTACTGAAAAGTTTTAAAGTCCGTCTCTTTTGAAAACATGGAATTCAGTAGTGTTAACAATAAGACTCTCCTAAAAAAAGTGTTGTCAATGTTGAAACTCATGGCAACTGCCAAAAAGTGTACATGATATTTCGTCTCCCATGAGTATGCCCATTCAGATGAAGTGGAAGTGGCAATTCAAACGAAGGTTTCCTTTTCGAACGAAGCATATTTTTCCAGAGAAGAATAAATGCAGGAATTCAATGTCGTTCTATTATTTTCTTTGGTGAAGGAGAAAATGTGTACTCTGCCCTGGGTTAACCATGCTGTTTATAATGATGACCATATGTTCTGAGGGGGTCACGTAGTATGACTAAGAGGCTGTGGTCTCCTTACCCTTCTGCCTAAAAGAAATATGAAGCTGATGGATGCATGTGGATCGGTGAACTCATTGTTTGGTGTATTGGGTGGTTAGTGGACACATATATTCATTTTTTTGACTGTATAAAAATATTTCATGCACATGCATCTTGGAAAGATGTCTGGTAAGAAAAATCAAAGCAGATAGAGGGCATCACTTTCATCCACCAATCCTTGAAGAAATGGTAATAATAAGATGTATGTAGGCATCATTTGAAGAAGGATTGTGATGGTGCGACGGTGTTTTATATTAGGGATGTTAAAGCAGGTGATTTTTTTAGAATGGAACTTGGATCATATTAGTATGACGGTTATTGCTACTTCTTGGTCTCCTTTCTATTTTCTCATCTATGGTTGTACATTTCGAGTTTAAATCAAAAATTTGTAGACGGCCCACTTTTATCAGAGCGGATGGATTTGCAACTTGTCTCTTAATTTTGTGCGCATCATCTATTTAGCTGGACCTACATATACAGGACTAAGCCATCGTTGATTAAGATAATACTTTTCGATTAATTAGCATAGCATATAGTCTTTGGGAACCCCAATTTGGTTCTTCCATCAGTATTAAACTGGTTTTGTTGATGTAAGAACTTGTGTGCTTTATCTTTTTATTTCATGGCTTTGAGATTCACTGCTCCGGATCAATTATAAACCTTGAATCTGCCCCCTATTAAACCACTATTCTTGTTGCTAAAATTGTTCTCTGGCTTCTCAAACGTTTCCTGATCATTTGGGTTTTTTTACAGATATTCGCCTTTGGGACATGGCTTCCAGGTAGCATATGAAATCTGGGAATTTTAGTTTCTTTTGTTATTGATTTGACCGATTGACTTAGGGGATCTTTCTCATCGCTTAGAAATGTTCTTAGGCTATGACATGATGCTCCTTTGCGGCTCATGAAATTCCACATGGATTCTTTCCATATTTCTTTTTGATAAAGGCTTCGCTTGTCAGTTCTATCTTATATTTGCCCAAATCTCTTATGCTATGGTGTGGATTCATTGCTGCTCTTTGGATTCTCCTTATGAAAACAGGCGCACTGTTTGTCAGTACCCTGGTCACAAAGGTGCTGTGCGTGGATTGACCGTATCTACAGATGGGACCATTCTTATATCCTGTGGTACTGATTGCACGTGAGTTCCTGGCTATATGCTCGTTGACCTACCTCTTCTGTGAATTCTTTGGATGTCAATTTTATTGTTTCTTTACTTTAAATATTTATCCATATACACCATTTTTATAACTTTTCATTGGTAGTCATTTAATTTTGCATACACATCTTATAATTGGATAATCTAAAATACTTTTCATTTTCATCACGGGTTGCAATTTTCTTTGCAGCGTCAGACTGTGGAGTGTTCCCATAGCAGGAGCTGGGGAGTCTGAGGATTCATCCAGAAATGTCTCAAAAGTGTGTATATTCAGTCATAATATGCCATGTAGATAATATCTCATGTTTTCATGGACATTAAAAGATGTTTTTTTTCAAATTTTCAGCCTTTGATAGTTTATGCGTGGAAGCATGCCTTCTGGTGAGCTTCGAAGTTTCTTTTCAACCAAACGTAGTTATTGTCTTTGCAATGGCATCATGCAAGGTCTGCTATGATCTAGTTTTGTCATGTCAGAAAAAAAAAACTTGTGCTTTTCTACTTCAATATTTTCAGGGCAGTTGATCATCAGTGGAATGGTAATGTTTTTGCCACGGCTGGTGCTCAAGTTGATATATGGGACCACAACAGGTTTTTTCGCTTACCTTATATTTGAATGAAAATGATGAATTCATTAAGGTTAATCTGTATTTGACCCAGCATTGCTTCATGACTCCAAATTATACTCTACAAAAGGTCTGAACCGTTGAACACCTTTGGATGGGGAAATGAGACTTCTGTTTCAGTTCGATTTAATCCTGCAGAACCTAATTTATTGGCGACATCAGCCAGGTAAGGACATTGCACTATTCATGTATAAATCGTTTGTTCATTTTTTCTAAAAGATTTGACCTTCTTGGGAACAGTTGAATCAGTGTAAATCTCTTGCCCATCATGTGGTGAAGTCGTTTGAGATAGCTGGCTGTAACGGGCAAGTAATCAACACATTTATGTTTATGATATTGAAAATATCTTTATTAAATAATAACTAGTGTCAGTAATCTTTATAAGCCCATACTCTATATTGAAACATGTATGAAAAAAGTTGACACCCAAGTAGAAGAGCCTATGAGAACATGGGACTTAGTTATGACAATCGACATAGCAAGACTGAATTGATTGCTGGTGAGGTGGGAACACCTTTGACTCTAAATATGTTTTGATCTGGCAACTTTCAGCTAAAAAATGAACTGTATCTTTCAATCTACTTTATCTGGTGACCCAATATAAACACTAGGTTCAGAAGTGAATTGATCCTCTAGGTAGATATGGTTCTAGTTATAGTTCGAATTGAGGACCATTGGTTACTCAAGGTTCTAGTTGCTGCATGGTGGTAGTAGAGTGACAAATAGAAGCCACCAATGATGAAGAGGAAGTGTAAACAAGAGGAATGAGAATCGTCACCCTGATCTCTCTCTTGAAGGTTTCATAAGAGAATCTAGAAGCCTGGGATGTGTACAAATTTTCCGTCCGTTATGATTTGTAGCAATACACTATTTTTTATTATTAATACCCTTATCATAAATGCCTACGATTATCTAGAGGATTCATGTCATAATTCGTGGTTCTCTTTGCTAAATTCACATACATTGGAGATAGCTCATGGTGGAACCATTTACTATGGCTAGTGCTTGCGTGTAAAAGGTTGACAAAATGTGAGCTATCAAACATTCTTTGGTGGTTCCTCCACCATCATTCCTGTGAGCTTGTGGATTTTGGTGGTTCATCAATGGTTGGTTCGAATGCACCCTAGAATGTAGAGTTGCTTTCTAGAACCTCATCTTCTCTGGTTCCAACTAGTCCCCAAGGAAAGCAGTGAATGAAGTCGTGGTACAGTACAACAGTGTGAACCAGGAATTTGTGGTGTAATGTACAGCTTGAAGCTTTTGTTGATTGTGACCTCTCTCCTTCACTCTTGGAAGATTGTAGTGAGCAGGTGGAGCTGTCATATCCTCCAGATAAAAGCTGCATTTAATCAAATGCATACGTTCATATACCATGTGACCAATGTCAATGTCAATCGCCATCAATGGTGAAGATCCATTTTTAGAGGACATAAAAGCATTTAATCAGACATAGATATCATATGAATATCGTACACAGTTCCTATAATATGTTTTCTTGGGAATAACTAAACAGACGAATTGCACCAACGACTACAACCTAAACAGTACATACAAATGGGGCTCCCTGGTGTTTCTCCAAAATTTAAGAATCCTAGTGGAGGGTGAGGTTGAAAGCACAGACAAGGTTGAGTTTCATCATAATAAATATGAGTTTTGAATAGTTTCCCTCTTTGATGTAGTGCCTTAACTGGCTCCAGATAAAGTCCCATGGCCTCATTGGGAGGTGAATATATTCAGTTGTCAGCTAACCACATTCTACTTTACTTTTCCTCAATGGGCTTCATTTATATTCTTATGGTGCTTGTACCCTCTTGGCCATATATTTTTTCTTGCACTTTGTTTCTCGAGTACTGACTTTTGGAACATACTAAGATGGGCTCTCTAAGAAAATTATCCTATCTTACTTTTTGAGAAATTCAATGAGCAAATTATTTCTTCTTGACTCCCCTTATTTTGACATTGTACTCCTGTTGTCTTATTTAATTTCATTTTTTTTTTAAATTCATTTAGTTTCTTAGAATGGCAGTCTACCAGAATGTAACACCGCGTATTTGCAGTGACCGGAGCATAGTAATTTATGATTTGCGTATGTCTTCGCCAGCTAGAAAACTTATTATGAAGGTGAAGAAATTGGCTCCTTGTCATTTTTATGTCACCAGAATATAACGTCGTGTCTTTGGTTCTAGCTATTGCATGAGAAAAATGATTCTTTCAAATCGTGTTTAGGTTGATATCAACTCTTGAAGTATAGTCAAAATTACATCATAGATCTTATTATATTTAACAGCAAAGCACCATATGTAGCTTTACAGACAGAAGATAACTACAAATAAGAAAAAGAAACAGAATTTATCTCACATCCTATATTATATCCATGGGCTCTCATATAATTTTATTGTATCACATCGATTGCTCAAGTTATCACCTTGAATTAGGTCCACGGTAAAAATATGGTTTGTTCCTTCGCACATCCTCAAAATGATCTACTGGACTATTTGCTCGTGCGAAGTTCTAAACCTGTGAATTGATTGATCACACAATTTTGACGATTATTGTTGAAAATAAATCGTATTTCATGATCAAAACAGGAAAAAGAGAATGTGTGCGATTGTGAAAAGCTTGAACTGCTGAGAAAGAAACCTTTCTACATTGATATGGTCTTACACCAGCAAGGGATTAAACAGATCATGACGAAAATAAAAACTATCAGCCCAGCAACCCCCAGAAAGTAGAATTTCCTCCGAAACAAAACCTCTACAACACATTAAACTTCGCAGTACCCCACAGAAGTTACCTCTTACATCACTGCCACCTTGTGGCCTCTTAGCTCCTGCTTAGGAGACGAGAACTTTTAACTGGCTTTGGCTCAGTTGGAATTATCATTGGACAAGAGTCAGGATCCACGGTTTACCCCTAAGCCTAGACCGCCACCCTCAGCTTATTTTGTTGAGAACTTTTATTTTGATGTCAGAGGTGCCATTGAGCTTTGTTAGAAGCCATGCTAATCTTTGTAGAAGATTATATATGGGAGAATTATAAAGATTATCTTAAAACATGGAAAGAGGTTCTCTATATATTTTTCCTCTTCTGTGTGAGATGTATTTTGCTATTTCCTGAATTTTTCGTCTCATTCTCTTTGTTTTGTTGTTGGTGCAGACCAAAACTAATTCTATAGCCTGGAATCCAATGGAGCCAATGAACTTCACAGCGGTAAGCACATTAGATAGAATTGGACATCAGTTATTATTGCGTTGAAATCTTCACTGGAATCAGCCATTGGAAATGAAATGTTTCATCAGTGGACAGTTATCTTCAATCTAATTGCTGATGGGTTGCATCTTAGTGTTGGGGAGACTTCTGTGTGTCTTTACGAAGTAAAATAACGTGGAAGTTTATATCTCGAATCAATTTATAAGAAGTTCATGATTGAATTATGCCATTCTTCTCCTGTCAGGCTTTGAATGTATGCATTACTTTGCACATTTATTGGATGTGTATAATAAAAACTTGCCTAATAAACTTCACCTATAAATTTTAGTGAGGGAAAAGAGGGGAATCAAATGAAAATAGTTCCTTGTTTTTCTGTTAAGTGTTTTTCCTATTAAATTCAGGCAAATGAAGATTGCAATTGCTATAGCTATGATGCTAGGAAACTGGATGAAGCGAAGTGTGTACATCAGGACCATGTATCTGCTGTGTGAGTGATCTGAACTGTTCCTATTTCTGGGAAGCTTTCCTTTGTAGAAAACTGAAAGTTTCATCAAAATTTACTTTTTCAGAATGGACATTGATTATTCTCCGACTGGCCGGGAATTCGTAACTGGTTCTTATGATAGAACTGTGAGTAGTTGGGATTGGGAACGTAATTGGATTTTTTTTCTTGTGTGGCGCTAGTTGAGCATGATAGAGAGCATTCTTCTAGAATATTTGTTCATTAACTTCGCTCATTAAAATACAATATTTCAGGTGAGAATCTTCCAATATAATGGAGGTCGCAGCAGGGAAATTTACCACACCAAAAGAATGCAAAGGTCTATATCATATTTTACAATCATAAAATTTTCATCTCCTTCTCAGCATGGATTTACCCTTGTGAAATATTCTGGACTGATATCGTATCCAATACTGCCCATGGTCCGAATGATCTGATTTCTTGATGTCTTTCCCATTTCTGTGTGGAGTTCTTATTATCAGTGTATGATTACAAAACACTTTGCCTTCGTCCAACCACTTGACCGGGTTATATTTTTATATGTAGGGTATTTTGTGTCAAATATAGCTGTGATGGGACATATCTTATTTCCGGGAGTGATGATACCAATCTTCGGTTGTGGAAAGCCAAAGCTTCAGAGCAACTAGGAGTTGTAAGCATCTCCTCTAACTATTCATTCATTTTCTCAGTGGGAATTAGACCAACATAACAGTTCCCACCCTTGACTGTTTAAAGAAAATATAGAATTCAAAGGTGACCTACAGGTGGATCAGTTCCTTTTGTGTGTTTTTAATTTCGAAAATGTATGGAGGTCTTGCTGTGATTTGTCAATATTCTTCACATTTAAATAGAAAAATCTGTACCTGTTACGTGAGTGGCCTTTGGCAAATGAATATATTCACTTACACTGTAGGTCTCTGTTTTATAAGTACGTGGGGACTGACGTATGCCGTTATTTAGTTCACCAACCTATGAATCTGGCTATGGAATAAATAAATTTCATTCTTGTTTGAACGTCCCTTTGTATTTAGCTAGATCTTTATTTGAACAATCACACTTATTTTAATTCTCCAATCTCAGATTTTTATTCTTCTCAGATATAGGAAAGCATCAGTCTTTATTCCTAAAATCTAAATGGAATTCGGCAGACTTATTTATCTAGGCTCGTTTTTAAGACTATTTTCTTCTGTAGCCAGTCTGGTACAAGGTTTTGAGTTTATATTTGGTGGCCCCAACAGCTTTCATAAAGATTTTTAATGGACTGAGGACGGTCTCTGTTCTTTATGACTGTAATTTCATCTTCTTTTCCCTCCAAAGTTGTCTTCTCTCTTCTTTTGAACCTTCATTGTCTGAATAATTATTCCATTCTTTCTGATAATATTTATAGTACTACAATAGAGTATATTTTTGTCAGTCTATTGATTATGAGAGGAAAGGTTTCATTATCTTACCAACCAACCCTGTCGTGCTAGGTTCATCTTATTTATGTTGTTGGATAGCATGAACCATTTAAGCTTTTGTTCTGCAGGTTCTCCCGAGGGAACGCAAGAAGCAGGAGTATCTTGACGCGGTCAAAGATCGGTACAAGCACCTTCCTGAAGTAAATCGCATTGTTAGGTAAGCTCTCTTCCACAATTAAGCACACGTTTACCATATATTCAAAGAAAAAAGATGGAGAGTGACATTAGAAAATGAGGAAATAAGGGGAGTAAAAGAAGGATCAGTCTCTTTAGTAACCTGTAGAGACCTGTCTGTCTGAAGTCCTTACAGAAATATGTTTAAAATAACATTTCTCCCGAATTTGGATCGAGCTAGGAACCAAAAAAACAAAAATATGGCACAACTGTTGAGAAAATTGAGACAGAAGAATTGGACTTTACAAGGGTTGTCTTACTTCTTGAGAACTATTAATCTAACGACTTTTAGACACCATCTTCAAATATTGCGTCTTTTTCTTCCAGTTGAAACTTCCTCATAGTGCCTGCTGCTATCTAGAAAAGAAGAAATAGCAGACTGGGAAAAGGAAAAGGGGGAAACGTGTAAATTGTCAATCTTTGAATTTTTACTTAAGCGCTTAAAAGTGTTATCTTGAGAGGATATATGATTTTGATCAATAATTTGTAATAATAATTTATAATAAGAATTTATTTATTTATAAATGTTTTTGACGCAATTTCTGTAATGGCTTAGTTGAGTTTCAAATAGTTTTTGATGTTTCATGGGAAGTCCGGTCGAGTCTTAAATTTTTACTTGAAAACCTCAAGAGCATTGGAGGACGCAGTCATAATACTAGCACGTGAATGGCATGTTTCTCGTGTCTGCGCATACAATTCATGAATGATATGCTTGAAGATGAGGCTGAAATCAGTCAGGAGATTTACGGGGAAGTTTACATTACTGTAATCATAATACTAGCATACTAATGATGTTCTCATCAGGCTTGTGAATGAGCTCGGCCCTTGTCTCCACTAGTGGCACACCCCATGCTTTTTTTCACACATTACACAGACTTGGTTGGCCAGATAATCTAGACCCCCGCCCCACACAATTTCTCATTATGAACATATATATATATATATATATATATATATATGTGTGTGTGTGTGTGTGTGACCATGAGAGAGGGAGAGAGAAGCTGCCATATGGATGGTTGTGAGACAGCCATATGGGAAGAGATAGTGGGCTCAATCCAGTCCCACAAACGAGACCGGAGATACTCCAGGCCGAGATTGGGAAAACTGGGTTGAATCATAATACTCTTAATCTTCTTCCAGTTGCTTATGGTTATGTTTTGTTCTTACTAAAAAGGTTATTGGTTGCCTTAATCGAAGAACAGTTAAGATCGCTGGAGGCCCTTCCATTGAGACTCTTGACTCTTTCCATCGTGTTAATACACAAAACTCTCTTTTTTGCTCCCTACAGGCATAGGCATCTGCCCAAACCGATATACAAGGCTGCCAATCTGAGGCGCACAATCATCGAGGCAGAGAGGACCAAAGAGAAGAGGAGGAAGGCCCACAGTGCCCCCGGGAGCATCTCTGCCCAGTCATACCGCAAGAGAAGGATCATCAGAGAAGTAGAATGAGCAAAGGTGATGGCTTTTGGATATTTTTGGTCATGTATATCTTATCCCTAATATTTTTGGCTTTTGAGAGGAGAGAGAGAGAGAGAGAGAGAGAGAGAGAGAGAGAGAGAGAGAGATTATCATCGGAAAATGGGCTTAAGAGTAGAAATCTCATGGGTTGAAGCATGGATTATTCTGGTTGTTTGATTCTTGAGATATTCGAAGTGCCCGAATCTATTTTATCAAATTGCCCATTCAGCTGCACTACGAGGGGGATAAAATTATGAAGAGCAGAAACAAAAAAGGAAAAAAGTAACTGTAAAGTAATCTAAAAATGTATCGACATGCACATATTCCGAATTAAGCAAATAAAGCTATTAAAAAAGTTGAGTGAACAAGCGATCCCGCTTTGTTCATCTTCTTGGTAGGAGGTAGGTAGGAGGAGCCTGCGCCAACTATTGAGATCTAATCAAAAACTCAGACCGTTGTTTCTAAGTTTTCTCAGGGCTCCCAGGGCCCCATCTGACAGCACAGCAGGCATTGAATAAATTTGGGCACATTATATTGTGCATGGAACGTATCATGCCTATTACTAAAATCATGAAATATAATTTAAAAGGATTATGGGTATGAGGCAATAAGTTTGTTGAGTCTTATACTACAATGGACAAGAAAATAGTACCAGAGGAATTTTGATGCCGAAAATATTCGAAAAAATCACTTCGAAGGCAGAAGAGATGCTAAAAGGATTCTGGTGTAAAAAAATCCTGCCGAAAAGAATAAAAAGGGGAACGGGAAATCCAAAGGCAGTTCAATGAAAGGTTGAACATCCTTACATACTCCCAGGAGGTCAGTATCATCTGTGTTTGCGATACCAAGGCGAGCTAGATCAGCTCTGCTGAACTCTTCAAACAGAGAATTTTTTCTGGAACTTCCACAAACATCCTGGCTGCCTGAGGTTGCGCATGAGCAATCTGCAACTTTAACCCAAAAAAATAAAAATAGAATCATAAATTAATGACAAAAATAGGGCACCGAAAGCATAGAGTTGCCTAATACAATTTCTCAATCCGTTTTCATTAAAAAAATTATCAAGTCAATGCTCAAATAAGAGCTAGACAAAATTTCACTACACACAGTCCCCGCATAAAAAATATACTAATTCGATGTTTGATGCAGTACCACTATCTAAATCTAACTCCATGTTTAACGCAGAAGTCCACTGAAATCTCACTAATTCAATTCTTAATCCAGCACAATGTAAAAATCATACTAATTCAATGCTTAATGCAGCAGAAACGTTATTAGTTAAATGTTTAAACAAGGATAATATAATACCTCCTACAACTGAACCTCTGTCATGGCCATTGGCAGCTTCAACTTCAGCACACTTCAAAGTCAACAAATGTAGCTCTTTGTCACATTGGCCCTTGGGAGAAAATTCAATACTATGTTCTCCTCCATCCAATTGTGAATTCAAAACTTTCCATGACTGTCTACGTCTCAAAGCTTTCCCTTGCCGTCCAATAGCAGGGGTCAATGCCAGTGTGGAAGGATAATATTTATCGAGGTTCTACAGGAAAATAAAAGTTATTTGCTAAAGGAAGAACCTGCTCTTGAAATAAACATAGAAAAAGGGCTCAAGGGTTATTTAATAAAGCCTAAAATCTTCAAGGTGAAGATGAACTCTTATAATCAGAGGAGAAACTAACTCACCAGCTGAAAGGCAGCACAGAAGGCATGTAACTCGAAGTTCTGGATAGCAGCATCTTTAGTAAAACTTCTCCACCTTTCTTCACTCTAAAAAGGAAAAGTGAATTAACTGCTATTTCTTCTGTAGTAAAACCTTCAAGATCTAAATGGTCTTGTGGGGATGAGAATATGAAACGGGATTTCATACATGGAGAATAGTAATCAAGAGCACTTTGCATTGATTCATAAGCACGCATTCTACATTTGTTAACTTTGATATACTAGGAATGTCAATTATTGGCCATTATATTCACTATTTTCATGCACTTGTTATGCTCATCTTTAAGATGTTCACAGGTCTTCCGATTTTCAAGCATTAAATAGGTCACAAGTATCTTCCTCAATATCAAAGGCTTCAACAAAAAGGTCACAAACACGAGATAAGTCAAAATTTATCATTCATTTCACTTCATGTCTTTGTTGTCATGTCCCCTATCAAAAGTGCAAACAAATGAGATGAATTCAATAAAATCATTAAGAATAATTAATACAATTTAAAAAGTAGTGTTTGATCAGACATAATGGTCATTGTTGACTTTCATTGTAGATCATTTCTCAGCACAAGAATTTTCAATAGGTTGTGCATATTCATAACAAAGGCATGATGATTCATGCCAGGTTACATATTGAAAAGGGCTCGGTTTAAACGGAGGTTGTTAAGATGAGCATGATTAACAACTGCAGATTGACCTAGTACGACCTTAATCCAGATGAGACCGTATTGAAAATATTGGCTGATCCAAGGAAGAAAGCCATGATATGTCATTACATTTATTTTTTCCCATAGGTATACCTAGATCAAATTGTGCATCTAACATAGAAACAACCATGGAGAAGAAGAAACAACCATGCGCTTTTCATGTCAAACCCATTCCACTTAGAAACAATGATGAGGGGAATTTTTCACATTCACACGTGGTGCACGGAATTCTGCTGATCTGATTTTTGAGAAGAGTGGAGGGAATTCTAACCTGATTCTGATGACTCAACGCCCAGAATTGTGCATAAATTGTGCATACGAAATAAAGCTGCCAACTAATCTAAAATGGCTAACCAGAGAGGGTTAGGGACCTGAATTGATTTATTTTTTTTCACTGATCCAGATACGATCTGATTCCAAAGACCGTGCATTAGCATCACAGTTGATTTCAAGACAATTCCATATTAGATCCTTTCAGGGGAAAATTCCACGTATGGCTATTCCTTTGCTGTTCGACATCTAATACCTTCAAATCTAAGTTAAACCCCTTGTATTTGAAACAAGGATAATAGATTGATAATCATGTGTTCATCAGAACTGGTTACCTGACGACCAAGATCACGTGCACTTCTTCCAAGAACCAAGCCCAACGATTTACCTCCTTTGCTCATACGAAAATTACACGAGTCTGACTTTGCAAAGTGTTCATCAGATAATAAATTATAGCAGCAACTAATGCAAAAAACGGCTTTCACTTGTTCACATTCTATGAAAGTCCTGAATTCACAACACAAGCCATGCATTAGTAAATACAAACTTCTTTTTTGGTGGAATACATGAGCAAAATAGCTTTTCTAAACCAAAGGGAGCGGATTGGACCAAACAAAGGAGAAATAAACCAGCTCACAACATTAGCTTAACACAAACGAGAAGATCTTAACCTCAACATATTCACTGAAAGGTCACCACAAGCATGAAGACCTGCAAGAACCAATGGTGATCCAGCAAGCTCATTATCTCATGATGATGATTCAATCAGGTCTGGTTTATGTACCTCCAAGTAGAAAATATGTGAGTAAAGCCACATGACTCCTCCGAAAAAGAAAAAATAAGAAGAAGAGGGATAACAAGAAAGGAAAAATGAGTAGAGTGAAAGCTTCAAAAATCAGGAAATATACAAGGATAGGAAGATTTCATCCTCCCATCAAACCAAAAAAAAAATATATGTGAGGAAAAAGCTACATGCCCACAACAACATAATGGTGAGGAGCTAAGGTAAAGTCTCAAAACACAAAAACTCGAATAGAAGTGTGCAAAATAGAGATCATTCAGAGGTGGTAGTAAAAAATTATAATATCTAATATATGATATTTACTAAAACAACAATGCTTATCCTATAGGTGAAAGGATTTGACATTTGTAGTAAAATCTTGTGGAGTACTTAGACAAAAACATATTGATTAAATCTTCAAAAGTTGACTACAAAAGCAATTGAAAATATGCTCAAATAATTAACCACTGTCTAAATTTCATGATACTGAATTATGATATTTCGAATCATACTATCTTTAAATCATTTTTTTACACATTGCTAAATGACTAATAATGACATAAGTTGGGGGCTGTGTTGATGCATCATCTACAGATGATGATTAAGATAGATTTTTGGGAAATAAGAGTTTTAATCATCAATAAAAGCAACCAAATTGAGTGAAAATGTTAAATCCGGTTTTCAATTGCATTGCATGAATTCTTAGATTAAATATGTATTTTCTCTCTTCTAACCTACACTTGAGTATAAAGTTTTAAAGTTACACTCATTAGACAGATCATTTATTGGTGAAAAATGTATATTTGCAACGTTGGGAAATCCTCCTGATTTAATTAGGGACTGGCTGTAGAAGAAAGCCCATTAACAACTTCAAGGTTTGGAGAAAGGCGCGCCCAGTAACTAGCTTCAGTAATGGGCCAAGTAAGAGATTGGAAAGAAGCCTAGTATAAGGCTTGTTATGAAGGATGAAAAGGGAGGCCGGTGTAGGAGCTATGGCACGGAACGTCTCCCCAATTCGCGGGGCTCGTGGAATGACACAACAGGCCGGCAAAAGAGGGCAGAGGGGGGTGACGGCGGCAACAGTGCAGCAACGACGGCAACATGCCTGTATGTTTTCCCTCATCTCCTGGGTGATGCAGCAGAGCAGTGGTAGCAATCGACGAGATGGTTTTACTGTGGCAACCTGTAACACAACGGAAACTGCAAAATCCAGCGACATCAACGGGATCTCCTCGTGAGTGACAAGTGGAGGTGAAATCGGTGACAACGGCGTGCACAGCAAGGTGGATACCAGTGGCAGAAAGCAAGGTTGTCACCCCAAGAAATCTCCTCTCCCTCTGCATGACTTGTGGAGACTAGCTGAGTAGTGAACAGGGAACTTTAGATTGGTTAATGTTATTTCAAGCTTGTTTCATGATCTACCTTCGCTTTATGCTTTATGAGTGATGTGGGTGTCAGGCACACAATAGAGTTGATTTTTAGTCTCTTTCTTTTTATTCATTTTTATTTTAAGAACGATGTATATGCATTTAGAACCCCTGCATCATCTTGTCTCTACCCTTGTGTGACAGACAAGGAGGAGATTCGATGTTGATCTTAGTCACAACTTAATTTTTTCCAGGGTTGAATGATTTCTTTATTTTTTAGTATTGTGGTTGAACATAAGCAGGTACCGGACGAGAAACCTTGTGATTGTAGTAGATTGGTATTGTGCTCAGAATCAGCCAGATGAGAGACCTAACCATCCCCAACCTGCTGTACCGTCATAGGTGTACCTTCAATGGAACTTGGGAGCGGGTTGTGCCTATTTAAACGCCCACGCGCTATACCATCAGGTTGTTTCAGTAGTGATAGAATGCTCCATCTCTCTCTGTAGCGCCTCCTCTCTCTGTGGGGACTCGAGCAACCCTTGTGGATTATGCGGGGCGCCATTCAAATCATTGTAGATTGGAGGGCCGTCCAAGTTATTCTTGGTGGCATCGACGATTGACATTCTCGTGCCAGTGGATTCGAGGTCCGACTCCCCATTCTTTCCTGGACTTTCCGCCGCGTCGCGTACACTGTAGGAGACGTGTTCCACGAAAGTCTGAGCGTTCCTTCTCCGTCCCTCGAGGAGCGATGGATTGTTTGGGTTTCTTTCCGACTCCCGCTTCATGAAGACCAAATCTCTCGGCAGGTACGGACCAGGCCTTTCTATTGCCTTCTTTGTGATTAATTCAGCAAGTCAAGATGGATTGTGTTAATAGGGACAACAACACACTTTCCTCTCAATATATCATATTATTACACTATTTAGCATACTTGATGTATCACCCTATTTGGGTTTTTCATAATACTAGTATCGAATATATTTATAATATAAAAAATTAAATCATTCTGTTTTCATTTTTATTTCCAGCCGTATCATGATTTTCTTGTTCTTGAACATGTCCTTTGGTTGCTCCCACCAAGCTAGTGCGCCACCTTGTATTTTAACATTTTTTCTTTTGCAAATTTCATATGTACAAAAATTCTCAACTTCCACCATCCACTTTGAGAATTTCTCAATTTGAAGATAACCCAGAAACAAAAGACCATGATTTCATTCTAAAGTCTTTTTGATTCCATATCATATAATGAACGGTTGTTCGTGCTGGGAAATTTCTCTCATATACTGGCTACATGAGGAGGCTATGAGAACACAATGGTGTTTACAGTTGAAATGTAGTCACCTTGCCTAAAACTTTTATAAGAAATTAGAAATTACTAATAATAATTACATTTTTTGACGTCTAATTTTATTCTATATTGTCATGATCATTTTAATTGTTAATTTTAAATATAAGTAACAGGTGTCAAAACAAGAGGTTTGACTGTGGCATAAGATAAAATAATTGAATAGGAGCCTCACAACTGTCTTCAAGGTGCACATAAACACCGACTTTACCGTCGTTGCCCAAACCTTCCCTGACTGCCTGGTCGATCTATTTTGCGTTCTCATTCATCGTCCTCCATCGTCTCGGCCCTTCGGCCTGATGCGGATCTCCTTCCCTTTCCCGCAGATGT
The DNA here is from genome assembly GCA_902729315.2 of Spirodela intermedia. NCBI lineage: Eukaryota > Viridiplantae > Streptophyta > Magnoliopsida > Alismatales > Araceae > Spirodela > Spirodela intermedia. The sequence continues at coordinate 47,488 of LR746280.1, forward strand.
GGAGTTAGACTAGGATATAGAAGGGCACGGAGGGACAGGGGGGTGGAAGCCATGGCCGAGCTGCATCAGGGTTCTGCCGGCAACCCTTCCGGGGGACAAGTTGGTGACCATTCGCTGCCAAGGTACTCGTGGGATAGCGTGCTGCCAGGCCCTCCCAACCGAGACAACGGCGGCTGTGCAGACTGCAGCCCCGCCGGCCTCCTCGCGTACGGCGCCGGCAGCAGCGTGGTAGTAGCCGATCCCCGATCTATGCAGCTCATCTCCGTTCTTTCTGTGCCGGCACCAGTCCGGTCCGGCTCCTCCACTCCCTCGTCCTCCCTTGCGCCTTTCGTCACATCAGTGCGATGGGCGCCGCACCCCCTTCCCCGGGATCTCCTCATCATTGACGATCCCTCCACTTCCAACCTCCTCCTAGCAGTCGGAGACCGCCAGGGACGAATTGCCATCTGGGACTTCCGTTCCAGACGGGTTCTTCTGTGGCTCGAATTCGACCCCTCCTCGGATAGGGCCAGACTCGGTATCCAGGACCTCTGTTGGGTGCGCTCCAGCTCTTGGATCGTGGCCTCCATTAGCGGACCATCGCTCATTGCTCTCTGGGACACTTCCTCCAGCCGGTGCATCTGGAAATATGACACTTCCCCCGAGATTCTCTCGTGTCTCCGCCGAGATCCGTTCGATGCCAGGCACTTCTGCGCCCTCAGCCTGAAGGGCTTCGTGCTCTCCGCCAAGGTTCTTGGTGGAGGAAGTGGGGAGGAAGTTGATGTTGCCATTAAGGAGTATCAGGTACCAGTCGACCTGGCGGAGGTTCAGAGAATGGAGAGAGAGGCATCGTCCTCTGTGGCATCGAGTTCGTCAGCTCCTGCCTCCGCGATCTTTCCTCTTGCCCTGGCTAAGTTCTGCTTCTCGCCCCGGTGGCGGAACATCCTTCTGGTCACGTTCCCTAGAGAAATGATCGTGTTTGATACGCAGTATGGTGCCTCCCTATCCACTCACTCCCCCCCGCGTGGGTGCGGCAAGATCATGGACATCATGGCGGACCCTGATGAAGATCTCATCTACTGTGTGCACCGCGACGGGAAGCTGAGCCTGTGGAACCGGAAGCAGTAAGGACTGCCCCTTTTTCCTGTTGGCGCATTTTAATGGATTATTTACCGTCTTGAACAGCCATCATTCGGAGTTCCCGTTAAAAATTGTAGAGAAAAGAAAAAAATCTCACTGAATTCGTAATTTGTCAAGAATTTTTCCCCAGAGGAGCTTGTGACATCCAACTAGCCGTCCTTTCATGTTGTATATAAAGGGTTTCGGTTTTGAGAAGATCGAAATTCTTCTATTGCTCACTTATCATTTAACAGAGGACGACCTAGCTGTTTTTTTCTGCCATTGCTGAGGTTCGAGTGGACTGTTTATTTACTTTTTCTTCATCTCATGGCTTTCGAGATATCTTGATTATTCTTGGTGAACGCAGTTCGGAGTTTCATGAGGGGAAAGCTTGTTTGATGGGCATCAATTGCCCAGTTATGGTTTTGCCACTAGCCTTATGAATTCTTTGTTAGTATTTTTTCGGAATCGTAGCTGTGAGGCGGCATATTTTTGTTAATAATTTTATTAGCTGATATCAAAATGGCTTCATCAAGTGTAGGTAAACTGTAGAAAATTTATCAGTCAGCCCATGAAGGCTTGAGAGGATAGGGCTTTGGTTATCATTTGGAAACTTAGAAAAGCCTACAGTAGGAAATGTAATAAAAAAAAATTCTCGTATTCCAGAAGATGAGAGTTTGAGGGAAGATAGATTGAGAGGATCCAGTAGTGTGCCATCAGTGCTAAACAAGGCTTGCCATCTTTTTCTGTTATTGTCGAGGTGAACTTCTCTTTTCTCTTGTGTTTAAATTGTTGGAGTTCACAGCCGAATGTGTCAGAAGGCAGAGGGATGAGGGACGCGAGATGAGGGTAGATCAGATTGTTCCAAACATACAAATAGTCCTCTTTTTTTGTCACCTAGAGTGGGCTCATGTTACTATTCTCGTCTGTGGAAGAAAGGGACTGAGCATCACTGGTTTGATCTACAGCTTCTTGGAGAAGTCACCCGATTACTGAATAATCCAAAGAGCTTATTTTGAATCTAAACATAGATTAGTGAAGTTAAAACAACTGCCTTGGTCCTGGGACACAAGTTGGGAAGTCTTCCTGTTTCTTCGGTTGCTGCTATCCATATGATACTATATTTCACAGGGATTGATTCAAACTACGACAAAAAGTTAAAGGTTAATCAATAGGATTGAAACGTAGACTTATTCATGCAGAGATTAACTACTTCTTTGTAAGGGATCTTTTTCAAGTATTCTTATGTATTATTCTTCATGCATGAGATCCCAAAGATTGTTCCAAAGGTATAAAAGGTTGTTCAAAGGATTTTTTTTTAAAATTGTTGTAATTGATGCAAAGGATGTTGTGATATCAATGAGGAGAAGTGTAGAAATCAATAAAGAATGGAGGCCTTTGTGTAATTAAGTTAAGGAATTTCAATCCCACATCGCTTACAATGTTGTTGTTGAAACTAAGAATTGAAAAAGGGTGTTTTGCTAAAAGATCAACATGAGTACCAATGAATGAGAAGACTTAAGGCCTTACCCTTTGCCTTCAGTACTAGCGTTTCTAGTGTAGAGAGACGTTTGACAAGCTCAAGATGCAGAAATGGCTGACAGTGAACATTTTCAGGGAATTATCAAAGGTTATTATTTTGGAAATATAAATAGTGTGGGATCCTATTGATCTTGCAATAGTAGTGGCCGAGATTTTTTATTGATTGCGTAGATGAGATTAGTTCCCGAGTCTCAGAAAGAAGCTTCTCAATATTGAGGTTCGGTAGCTTCTATATCACCATGATCTACTTTAATAATGGCAGAGGAGATAGATAGATATCTGGAAATAGTAATTTAGGCACATGCCATAGGTTCACAATTTGGTCAACCTACCTCGTTAGTTAAGATGGAATAAAACATGAGTTGACGCAGGTTTCCAAGGTCCTCTACCACCTCAAAAAGAAGTTTTTGCTAAGGAGAATCTCACACAGCTCTCCATGTGGGATGCCCTAGCTTGTCGTTTAAATTTCATTAGCACATCATGCCTGTCGTTTAAATTTCATTAACACATCATGCTGCTTTTTTTACGGGGAACACATTTCTTTATGATCGGAAATCTAATAAAAACTCTCCTGCGTGTCACATACTAGCTGGCACTATGGAGGAGATAAGGAGAGGGTGAGAGTCAAAGTGGACTGTTCAACTATCTATTTCAATAAAGCAGAAATAATTGGTATTAGTAACAAGAAGAGAAAATTCACAGTATTTCCTCAAGATTCAGTTGGTAGCATGTTTTTCTAGCAGATATTTTACTCTTCCTTTATTACAAGGAAGAGCTAGACTGTATCAATTAAATGAAAATTTGCGGAAATCGTATAAAATATTTGAAGGGTCGAAACTGAGCCTCTTTCAGCAGGAGGTAGAAAACTTTATCTGAAATAATGATGGACCACTACATAATGTTTATAACTAGTTTTGATGAAGCTGGTGTTGAAAAATATGGTAATCTAGGAGAAATAATTCACCATTGTGTAACATGTTTCTTTCTCTATCCAAAGAATGAAAGTTCCACAACTTAAGTGATGTTCCTGTGCAGAGAAATATGGAAACCATATCTTGAACCAGGAGCATAAAAAACGATATACTTGTTTAAGCTATTGAATGTAATGTGAAAAAGAATATGTCAAGTTGTCGAAATATATGATGACACGTAGACAGAAACCGAGGTCTTTCAGAATTTCACGGCATGTCCACGGCCTAAGGACATTAATTTGTATAATATTATTACAACAGTTGTGCTGGTGACCTAGGACTTCATTGCTTAGGTGATGATGAGGTCCCTGGGTAATGTAATGAGTTATCTTCACATGTTCCTATGTCTATATCACAATGCCATTTTTGTTTTCCGATTGCATTCATAGAGTGGTATTTACAAATGACTGTTGTAGAAAATTAGAAGATAACTAATAAGAAATCTCCTTAACGGTTTAATGGATATCTTGCTTGAATTCTGGGTTAGAGTTGAGTTATAGTGAATATCTCTAATAAAAATCTGGAAACTAGTGTTGTCTAATAAGTTGGATTGACTTTTCAGTTATAATCTTAATCACATTTTGCGTTAGGTTACATAATGTATTCATTGGAGGGGCTTTGAATGTATCAATGTATTTAATACGCTCTCGACTTGCTTCCATGAGGGATTATCATTTTTTCTGGCATTTAGTTGTGTCCCTTTGTTCTCTGCCCCCACCCATATTCCTCACAGATGTTTTTTTTAATCTGGGAATCATTGTAAAATTTGTGAGTTAGTTTGTAACTTTGTGCAAAATTATATTATTGTGTGCATAGTGGTGGTGCTCATTGTGCCTTTTCTCAGTGATGGACAGGTTCATGTGTTGTGTACAGTGGAAGATTTAATGCCTACAATTGGGACCCCAGTTCCATCTCCTAGTGTCCTTGCTGTAATCCTCTGCCAATCTGAATCCACCATTCAAAATGTTGGTTACCTTTCTCTCAATTTACCTAGCAGCTCGTCATTAACTTCTATGACTAATGAAAGACCCTTGGATTTTCGCCAAAAATCCACATTCACTTCCAAGAAATGCTTGCTATCTATTACTGATGATGGGAAAATATGGAATTGGCTCCTAGTTTCTGAATTGGCAAGAAATGGTGAGGATACTGGGCCAAATATGATCTTGCCTTGTGACAACATTGGAGATAACGTTCACAGAATCCAGTGCGGGCCAAGAGATACTTCTAATTGCATACAAGGGTCCAATGAGGGTGAACAACAGGAGCTGGAGAAAAGCATTATCTCACAGATGGCTGGCTCATGTCCCAGTGAGAAACTTCTTGTCAAGGTTGGAAACTAGCTTATCGAGCTTTGTCTCTCTCCTAGGCTAATCGCTAGATGTGGCATATACTTTCCTGTGGTGTGTATTCTTGATTCTTGATTCTTGATTCTTGTGTAGGTTAATTTTCTGTCTACTAGGCTTTGGCACTTTCTTCAATAGATAGTCGCAAGTGGTAAAAAAGAAGTTACAAGTGTCTGCAACAAAATATTATAAAACCACCAGAACATCTTAATTTTTTTAGTTAAAGTGACAAGATGTAGATTTAACTACGCAGCCCACTCTCCCCAAAGTGACAGAGCCATCTCAGTGCTCCTTTTACAGTTTCCATTCCGTGTCAGTACGTGCATAATTGTTCATTTTCTATTATACCAGAACGCCATTTGTCATCAACATATGATGAATTAGATATATGCGTCTTGTGAGTATGGATGGAAACCCCAGATTCAACTTTGAATTCATGTTTTCTGCCACATTCTATATAGTATTTCGGGATGCAAGACAGTGTAAGGAAAGATAGGGTTTCCCTGCTATCTAAGGCATCTCCAACTACGAAAATGTTCCCAAGTATCATTATTCACTAGAACAGCACAATTAGCATAGGTGATACATCAATGTCCATTTACGTTTGGCTTCTCCAGCGGCTGTAAAGAACTATCTCGCCTAACCCAGCCGCAGGCCTTCTCTAAATTCAACTTGAGGACAAAATCTCTCCGATGCAAACATTTGTAACCTACAAAAATACTTTTTTGACCTTGCTAACTCTAGATGAAGGAAATTTACTTCCAGAGATCATCTCTGGTACATCTAACAAACATTTTTTCTTCGACTTTATTTTTTCTTGCTTGTTGAAGATTTCCTTTCGTATCGTTTACCATTGAAGTTGAGAATGCTTATGGTTTTTCCTTTCAGATCAGTATGATTGGCCAACTTCATCTCTTGTCATCAACAGTGACTACTCTAGCTGTCCCTTCTCCATCTTTAACTGCTACTTTGTCTTGTAAGCCTTGTTCTGCCAATATTCATTTTCGTTTTTGAATTTACATTTGACGTTTTGTGAATTAAAAATGGTGGTGTATATTTTAAGCTAATCTGATATGCATCTTTCAAGGTGGGGGCAATAGTCCAGCAGCAGCTGTTCCACTTGTTGCCTTGGGGACCCAGAGTGGGAATATCGATATCATTGATGTTTATGCGAATGCAGTGGCTGCGAGCTTTTCTGTTCATAGTAGCGTAATCAGAGGATTAAGATGGCTCGGCAATACTCGGCTTGTGTCATTTTCGTACATTCAAGTATGTGAGACTCATTGATAGGGTTTGTTTCTATCAGCGAAAACTTGTCTTTGGATTATTATGATCCTCGCCTCTTTCAAACATAGTCGAAACATTTGCAGTCATATCTTAATATTTTTACTAGTTGCACATTTCAATATTGAAAATCTTATGAAGCTTGTCTATGCCAAATTTCTTTGGATTTATGGCATTACTGTAATACGAGCCCCGGACTTTGGAAAGCAACACTTGCAATAATCAAGATAAAGTGTACTCTATGAGTGGCTGATACCCGTGACGTAATAATTCTTGAGGCTAACTTTACAGAAGCACCTTGCTAGGGTGGTGATCATACTTATTTTTCCAATTTTTTTTTGTTTCTTCTCCTATTATTCTAGCACTGAGGAATCTATCTCTTTCCCTAGATCAGTTTCCTTTTTATATCTCTGTTGCCAAGGATTCGATCTCTTTCTCTAGTTTTGTGCTTTTTTTGTTTATTGTCCCTTATAGGGAGTTCGTATGATACAGAACCCGAGTTTTTAGATGGTCTTTTTGACTGGTTCATTCTTTACGTCAAGTTCACAATAGGTTACTTTATTGCAATGAGTGACTCTTTGTTATCTGTCTGGATTTCAAAAATATGGATCTAAAATTGGAAATTAGGTCTTGTGTCAGCTATGTCAAAATCCGCAAGAGCATTTTAAGCTCACTTCGATTGGGAGGAAATCAATGATTACTTACAGAGATATGCAACCTTCTTAACTGCAGGAGAATGACTATCTGATTGTTTATACTTTCTTTAAGTAATTTTCTTTATATTAGCAATACTCAGCTTGTAACAGTTCTTAAGAATTTCAATGACATTCCTTCATCGTTCTGTGTAATCGAGTCTAATAATCTTTTACTTCATTTAGGCCAATGACAAAGGAGGTGGGTTTACAAATAAGCTTGTCGTGACTTGTGTTAGAACTGGCCTCAATCGCCCTTTCCGTGTCCTACAAAAGCCAGAACGTGCCCCAGTTAGAGCTCTGAGGGCTTCTTCATCCGGAAGGTGATTTCTTTTATCTCATGTTTTCCTCAGTTTTGTGTAGTGTTCAGATGATTATTTCTACTTTTATCTTGAACGATGGGGTGTTCTCTTGCAACGCTTGTAAGACTACACTTTTCTAAGCCATCAAACATTAGCAAGTTATAGTTACGGCGGGTCCTAACCTTGATTTTTTTTTTTATGATTGGGCCCCAGATTGAGCTGCATTTCACTTAGATAGTTTGGTTATCATGCGTCCTGAGTTTTAAGCATGTGCCAATTTTCCTATCACAAATAACTGGTTAGTGTGGCCTGAAAACTCTAACAACCTTGTGCTCCTTGTCATTTGTTCGTGTAGTTTGGAAACTCTAAAACGTTTCCTCTTCATTAAAGTGCGGGATTTTCTGCTGTGCGCCATATTTCTTGTTTCTTCCATATTCAAGACCACATTTCGGCCACCATGTGCGGTTGTCATCCCCTTAATACATCCGGGTGTTCATCAAATATTTATCCAACGTTCAGTTACGGTGTGCAATGATGCAATGAGTCATCATTTTTGATGATGCTCTACCTGTTTTGTGAAAGCATCTCAAAGATGCAATGAGTCATCATTGTTACGGTTATATCTGATAAGAAATATCCTCCTTTTCTTGTCGAGAATGGAGATCCTACGCATGTAGATTGCACAGAAACAACTATAAAAAGGAAAACAGAATCGTCGGCAGAAATGTCAATTTTACTATGTTCGAAGAGGAAATCAGTATTTGCATCAATGCTTTAAGTTTGTTTCAGGTTTTTACAGTTTGGCTTCTTTGAATTTCAGGTATCTTCTTATTCTGTTTCGTGATGCTCCAGTTGAGGTGTGGATGATGACAAAAAATCCGATAATGGTAAAACGCCCGGTCTGTCTAACCTGGTTCTTTGTGTAACCTGTGGTCATTAATGTTTTATAGGAAATTTGTTATTGTCGTCACGCTCCCATTGTCACCTTAGTGACGTATTAATGAAGATAATAATATACATTTCTCAGTATCATGTTGATATAGATGACGAAGGTGAACTACATTTTCACTATTTCTTTATCTTAGTTGATTACCTTGAAAAGGAGGCATAACATATTATAAGATGACGAGCAGCTAACTAGATTCTTCACCCTGTTTTATTTATTGCTCTAGTACGTGGAAATGATACAATTTTCATTTATCGGTTGGGCTTTACCTTTTCTTTTATCTTGCTAAAAGTTTCAGGCGTAGAAACATTGAAATTTGCATATTGTATCATTCCCAAAGGGTTTATTTGAATATATATGCTCTTGCAGCTTAGATCGTTAGCTCTACCTTTTACAGTAATGGAATGGACACTTCCAAGTGCACCTCGTCCTAGTCAGAATGGAACTTCTATGCATACCGCATCTTTCTCAGGAGATCAGCTGTCGGTTGCAGATACAGTGCAGAACGCATCTGCTTTAAAAAGTATTGAGGGCACAGTTTATTCATGCTGATTAATAATTTATGGTACATTTTTTGTGTTTCAACCTGATTCTTCATGTGTTCCTCTGATGTATGCCCATTGACTGTTATGTTTATAGAAGGAACAACCTCTTCTCCCACAGATGACACATCTGAAAGTTTCGCATTCGCACTGGCAAATGGAGCTCTCGGTGTGTTTGAGGTTCACGGGAGAAGAATACATGATTTCAGGTATTTATTTCTCCTTCTTACTTTGAACTGCAGTATTTTGTTGATATTGTTCATTGGTCTGTTCTAGAATTTGTTTACTTGTTTCGCATTTCTTTCTCAGATTTGGTTGTACCTTGTAGCCATTCACGGCAAAGATAAATAAAAGGATTCATAAGTATGCATTTAGAACTCAACCTGTACAAGCACATATGTCGGTAGTAGTCTACACAACTATGATGTATAATGGTAGTTCCTGACATGATAGGGCCTATTTATCCCATATTTTCATGCTTTCACACTTGAATAAGCAATTGCTTCACTTATTATAATCCCTCAAAGGATTGCATGGAGGATGAACCGCCATGCTTTGCAGTTGTCTACGAATTTTCGACCTTCTGAGCACCAAATGCCATCCTCAACCTCTCCATAACTCCTTCAATAGTACCGTAAGATACCAACTTATCATTGTGTAGAATAGTTTCTGTCAGGGATGCCATTTAAAAAACTCCAAGGAAAAGGTGATCGCGTCATTCTTTTCATACAGCTCTGAAGAAGTGTTTATCTCGTTAAAACGATTAACTGTTTTGCCACAGGTGAGAAGATGTTATTGTTATATTCTTTGCAGGGGGATGTTCAATTATCATGCAGATGACAATCTCCTGATTTGATGTGCCCCATGGTGTCCGGTTCCTAGATTAGGTTTTTTTTCCTTTTTTTGTATTTCCATCAATCTTTCATAGTGTCTGATTCCTTGGTCAGCTTGGTGTCTTGACTTTCAGTGTCATTGAACGTTCTGCTGGTAGGCCAAGAATTTCTTTCGGTTCTCTAATCCCGTCCACCACGATTTTCTTTTCAAGTATTGGGCACTATAACCCTTCGAGTGAACTGTGGCCAAGAAATTTGTTGTTGCAATGAAAGTGGTCCCTGTTATACAGAAGATTGAGGTTGCTCAAGTGGGTCTAAGATCCCACACACAAGTCTTCCAAAGTGGCCATTTGCTTCACGGAGAAAAATCATTCTCGAGTCCCTTTTCAACTTGTAAACATGCATGAATCCTATCTTATGAAGTCAAGAAGGCGAATTCAATTTTCAGCAATTAATATTCTTAAACATTTTTCATCTAGCTCCTTCTTTGAGCAACTTAGGTCAGTCGTATTTGACCTCTTGCCTGGTGACCCGAGTCTGTTGGTTCTCATAATACGTCAGACATATGCAGATTACTATGATGGGTGTGAAATAGACCAAATTAATAGGATCATCTCACATTGATGTTCCACATTGATCTTGTTGAAAGTGGCATAGAATATTTTTCCGATTAGTGACCAGTAAACCACGATGTTTGCCCTCCATCGACCTTTCTTGCCACACGGCCGAAGGAAACACCTGCGAAGTCAATAAGCATGGCCATATGAACTCTATAACAGGAGGTCGTTAGTCAAATTGATATGCACGTGTCAATTGGTCCGTGAGTCTGGTAACTTTGTTTGAAAATGTGCGTGGCTAGCTGTTGTCGAGGTTCGGCACTGTTCTTCTTATGTCTGGCATTCACATAATTATTGATTTGCGGATTACAGATTAGAAACTTCATGGTCTATATTTTTATCTAGCATTGGACTTTGCATCTTCCTTGACATTGACTTCTATTTTTTCGCTTGATCATTGTCTATGTTGTAGACCAAAGTGGCCTTCATCATCATTTGTTTCAACAGATGGACTGGTCACTGCAATGGCATATCGCCTTCCACATGTAGTAAGTTCAAGATCACCAATTGGCTCTTTTCAGTGGATAGTTTTTCTCAAAGTTTTTTGGGTGTTTCTCCTTTATTGTGTGTCGTCTGCAGGTTATGGGAGACAGATCTGGCAACATTCGTTGGTGGGACGTAACAACTGGTCTCTCATCATCATTTAACACTTATAGAGAAGGAATAAGAAGAATAAAGTTCTCACCTGTTGTCACTGGGGATCGTAGCAGAGGACGAGTAGCTGTGCTGTTCAACGACAACACATTCTCAGTATATGACCTGGTCAGTATAAAGCGGAAGGGAAAGCTTATAAATATAAAATCATTGATGCGTTCTGATCCATCATTTAAATTATTGTTTCTGAAGATCCACCTGATGCTACTGAGGTTGTCTAGAAAACACTGATTTCGAGTTTTTGGGGCGCAATTATGTGCTGTTGGAATTTTCAATCACCTCTTGTTAAATTCTTTCAATGCAGCTGTAATTATATCACATGCCATATGCAGGCTGTCTTCTTTTATTGATCTTGAGTCTTTTCTTAATATTCTAATGTGCAGGATACACAGGATCCATTGGCCAATGCCCTGTTACAGCCTCAGTTCCCGGGCACCCTTGTTCTGGAACTTGATTGGTTGCCGACACGAACCCACAAAAATGAACCATTCGTTTTATGCATTACTGGGGCTGACAGTAGTTTTCGTCTTATTGAAGTCAATATGTACGCTTACCTTTTAATTTTAAGTTTTTTTGCGTTATTTATAAGCATGTAGCTTGGAGAAGTTCAATGATGGACCTCTAACAAATGCATTCTATCCATTTATTAGTTTTCTCTCTTCATTCCAACAATGAGAAATTTTTCTTTCTGACCAATGATGAGAGCTTTCTATTGACAGAAATTTATATCACGCTGGAATCATATATATATCTTATGGACGAAATTATTTTGATCATTGTTTTTCTCTGTGATATTTGACATAATTTAGATGTCCTTCAAAGTTTTGTTTAACACCAGGTTCTCTCATCTAGTTAACCAGTTGAGGACCAATGCACCTTTCCATTGAAAAGTTAACTGTGTACAAGCTGATCCTGGATATGGATGTTCACTGCTCGGTGTGCTTTCGTGCGCTTCTTTGTGATCATTTTGGTGTCTGGAATATGAATGGTTTGACCTAGAAAACTGGGTCTTTCTAAAGCTTTAAAATATTAGGTCAAATTTCAAGGCATGACAATTAATGGAATTAATGGAGAATTTCAAGAATACGTGTGGATAGTACTTTTCGATTCGAATAGTACTTAAGTTAATGAGATGTTATATTTGTTGATGGGATGTCTCTAGTATATTCCGAGTTATGTGACTGTGTCTAGAACCTTCCAAGGTCTGTTATAAATAACAGACCCCACTCTCTTTGAAATGTAATTTTGGTGTGTTCATTTTGAATAAGAGAATACTTTTCTCTATGGGCTCTGGCGTCACTATTCAACGCACCAAACCTGATTTTATCTCCAACAATATTTTATAAGTGCAGGCATGAGGATTGAATTGTCATGAAAAAACACGTGAATCTGTCATTTTGGGTTGCTCGTGTTACTAGTAGAACCACACAATGTTGGGGTAGACATCACTGGTGTACATCGGTCTTTTGAGAGACCTGAGGATACATAAATTAGTTTTCCTTTTCCTTTTGCTCTCTAATGAATACGTAGTATTTTCCCCTTCAAGAGAAGGCATCTTCATCTTCCTATCACTGATGTCTTTCCTTTTGTTGCCTTTTTTCTCCCTCTCTCACTCGACTCCTTGAATTCTTTGGAGGACGACAGTACACAATAGCTGAATTGCGTGGGTTCAGACAAATATTGGGACTTGGTTCTAATATATGATGCAAACCCTACAAGGATAAACAGTCGGGAAAAATCTCTTCTCCTGATCGAATCATAGAAAATTCTCTAGTTATATACGTTAACCCTGGCCACAAAAGTTGGAACCTGACAAACTAGGAAACTGCCCGACTTGGAAAGTGGCCAACAGAAACTATCTCCTAATTACACGTTTTTCCCACACATCCTACCAGTCAATCCTTAGAGAATTACAGATAAGTCTGGCTTCTTTGTGTTTTGCCTATTATTTTGAAAATAGTAGTAACATGGTCGCAAAAACTGCTCAAAACGTGCCTTGACAATAATCTTTTAACGGCTTAACTTTATGTTTATCAGACTTAAGCTTCTGATTCTTTCAACCCTCACCCAAAAACGTTTGAATTTCTACCACTTGGTGAACTAGGTTTAAATTTGAAGTGTTACGGTGAGGACATCAGAATTCTACTACAGAATATATGAATTTTTAGCTAGTCTATGCATTTCTTTTTCTATTTTTGTATTCATTTGAGCTTCTATTAAAACATAGAATGGTGGGTAACGAACATATCACAGACTCTAACGGTATTCGTTCGAATATCTAGTAGTTACTTTTCCTTATTCTGTTTTGAAGAAATTATGCAAGGACAAAGATGCGACCCCAGCCGAAAGTTCTCAAGGAGAGATTTCGACCTGTACCTTTATCTCTACCTATACTATTTCCTACGCCACACGCCCTGGTAATTTGGTTCGCTTTTCATTACATGCATGTATTCGAAACTATGCATTGGTCATACTATTGTTCTGCTACAATGAGTATAAATGTTTATCAATTTATTTTTGCAAGGGTGGAATCTTTCAGCAACTTGTCATTGCCAATTTTGATGGATAGTATAACTTGTCATTGTAACCAAGCTTTCTAACATATTCGGTTTTCTACCTTCCACTGCAGGCATTGCGAATGATCCTGCAGTTAGGTGTAAAACCATCTTGGTTCAATTCATACAGTCCAAGTAGAGATGCCGGAGATCTTCGCAGTTATATGATTGAGTCGACTCTTCCAGCGGTTGGTGACCCTGTAGTGCCGGAATTACTTCTGAAAATCTTAGAACCCTACCGTGTAGAAGGTATATCATCTGTGTTGCGTATTAGTTGGTGTTTCTTAATCATTTTTTCTGCTCCATGGATTTTGATGAATTATTCATAAACGCTTATTTAATTTTCTTATGAATTGAAGGTTGTCTACTTGACACTGAGAGAGCTAGATTGTATGCATCTATAGTAAATAAGAGCTCTGCAACTAGGTTTGCCTTTGCTGCTGCAATGTTTGGCGAGTTTTCAGAAGCACTTTTCTGGTTACAGCTTCCTAAAGCTCTTTACTACTTAATCAATAAATCATCACGAAACTCTGCTCATCAAAGTTCTTCAGCAACAGCAATCTCGGGTGCTGAAACGTTTTCTACTTCGAACCAGAAAACATCCACAGAGAAGCCAGATTTAGGCAGCAGGATGAATGTTGAAAAGGTGATCTTACTAAAGTTCACAATGGCTGTTAACTATCTTCATATACTCGTGAAACTTTCACAGAAAGAGTTTTTGATCCTAATATCTTTTTATTTATTGTTTCCGTATTAAATCGTTGGTCCTTTTATTTTGTGTTTCACGTTGATCTCCATCTACTGTTTTTGCTCATTGAGGATGTATTTGTTAACAGAAATATGGGCCGCTTACTTTAATGGCTTTTGAGAGAGATGAATTATGGTCAAGTGCGAAAGAACGGATTCCTTGGCATGACAGATTAGATGGAGAAGATGCAATACAAAATCGTGTTCATGAGTAAGAAATTCCTCGCAACAGTTCTAGCATATGTTATGGTTGTAATGTCAGTTTTTAGCCTTGCAATGCAGTGAATTTATGGTGTAATCAATAGGTTGGCGAATGACGAATTCCCCGAAAAAGCTAGTTGGCAATAGAGTAGTTTAATATACCAAATGGAGAAATGTGCCCATAAAATAAAGGAAAAACTGAATGAGAGATTTGCAACAAAAAAAACAGGTAAGAAAAGCTGTTTATTGGATTAAACTGCCTCCGTGAGTAATCATACTAAGAATAAAAATATCAAGAATGCTGTAGCTTAAGCAACATCCATGATCCCTTGGACTTTGTAAAGACTACTACGTCATCAGTTCAGTTATTCTGAATATTTTTCATTTACGTTGTTTGTGTTTTCATTCCACCGTTCTGTCATCAGTTCTTTCACACGGATCTTTCACACGGTAATACAGCGCGTCCTTTTGCTGATGATGCTGTCTTTCTATTTTTGCAATGAAACGATCTCAGCTGCAGTTTGCTAGTTTCACCTCCACGTATGTATAAAACCATATAAATATGGTTGTAACATGCTGATATAAAGGCTGTGAATGGATTGATGATGTCAATACCGTAAAAGGCTCCACTGTGCTATAAATTTTACATTTATGATTTCTCAACTGATAATTACTTGGCATTCTGAAGGATCGTGAAGTTTTATTGGATGGTGAAAACGTCTTATCTGTGTTGTAAATTTTTGACCATTTGAATTTCAGACTTGTTTCCATTGGAAACTTGGAAGCTGCAGTGACGTTATTGCTCTCTACACCTCCTGAAGGGACTTACTTCTATCCAAATGCTCTGCGTGCAGTAGCATTATCTTCTGCCGTGTCAAGGTCTTTACATGAATTAGCTGTGAAGGTAAGTCTCAGTTCTTACATGCTTCTTATTGACCCATTCTTCTCTGCTGAAAAGCTGAAAGATATTTTCCTTTTTAATGTAGGTTGTTGCTGCCAATATGGTGAGAACTGACAAATCATTGTCTGGAACTCACCTTCTTTGTGCTGTCGGAAGATATCAAGAAGCTTGTTCCCAGGTTTCGTCTTCTCCTTTTCTCTCTTCAATCCATTTAAGACAGTCGTCACTTATGTATTACCAGTCATCTCTCTCCACCCGACCCTATGTTTACTAAAAATATAAAAAAGAAATGACAAGGATTAGTTTGGCATTTCATTTTAGAGTCCTTTCTTCTGGTAATGGGAACTAGCTTCAATGGAAACTACTGATACAGTTCTGGGAACAATAGACAGAGAAACCCAGGAGGTACAAGTCGCTGAGTTTCAATCACCAGGTCCCGTAGAACCCTAGCGCCTGCTACGAGAGCCCTTCTCGCCCAGAAACTCGTCGGATTTTTCCTACCTTTTGTCTGTCCTTTGCGTGCCCTAATATCCTCCTTGAGATTACCTATTTTCTTTTCTGACTCACTGATTTACTGAGGGCATCCCTGTCTTTCCTGTCTACGCTGATATATGCGCGGTCGGATTGTATCAATTACCTAATTGGAATCAGGTATCTCTTACTGTGTCCAGGCCTAGCTGATTCTTTGATGCAGTTGGTCAATGCACAGTTTACTCTGAATATTCGTATGTAGTTCTTCATTTATCATCATTGAACTTTATTTCGATTGAGTGAACTTTTAGATATAACCTTAGAAATTTTTTATTTCCTGAGATCAAGGTTGATTAATGCAGTATCATAGTGGAACTCACAAAGTCGCTAGTCAGACCAATTTGAATCAACTCATATGACTTTATCAGTTAAAGATTTTAAATAATAGATTTTCTCTAAAAAGGCTTACTATATCTCTCTGTGGTTTCTACTCTGAATCGGGGATTGAAATAAGCCACAACCTCGGGGAAATCCTGCCCCCTCAAAGATTATGTATCTATATATCGAGCAAACGTTTCAGCCCTTCGATTTAGACCCTTTCTGATGTCTGAGTTACCTGTGTTGGTTCCTGGACGAAAAAGGTTGCATCAACTAAAGTTTAAACTCCTACTGTATTGTGGGGTTTGCATTCTGTGCTAGTTTCTGTATCCACCATTGTCTACCCATTGTTATGCATGTGAAACAGTCGTCGTGCCACGTACCTGGGATCAGTGTCACGTACTTGTCCATATTCAGCGTATTCCAACACTTTCTTCTTTGGACTTGCGAAGTGAACTCATATAATGCATTTCAACAGCTGTAGGTTGATTTAATGGCATTCGATGATGATTTATTTCACTGCAGCTACAAGATGCTGGATTCTGGACAGATGCTGCGACAATGGCTGCAACCCATTTGCATGGATCTGATTATGACAGGTCCTTCCTGCTATTCTCAGCTAGGGTACTTGTTTGTTCAATTATAATTATTCCGCCTTAGATGTACAAAATCACTTCATGTAGGATAATGCATTGGTTGTTAGAGAATCTTTATTAGAGTTACTGAACTATCCAACTCAAAACACGTGGGCAATATCTTAATGATCTTACGTCTAAAGATGCTTGGGTTTTGGTGAAAAAAAAGTGTGTGAGTACATCTGGACTATCGTCCGGGCTAGAGAAACATCCTGTTATAAGAGTAGTGGCTTTATTGTCTATTGAGGAGCAGTGAAGGGAGACATTGAGAGGCTTCCCCTATCAAAATAGAGGGCAGTTAATAGAAGCACTCATCCAGGAAAGAAACCTCCCTTCAAAGTTAGTGTCCCACATTTAAATTAATTGCCATATTATTTTCATAGTGGCGCCACTGAGAAACTCTTCCGAAGGTCCAGAACCAGGGAGCTCAAACGACACTAATCAGCATTTGGGCTTAGTTACCTAGACAATACAAATGGTGTGTGAAATCCAAGAACAATCATCAGTTAAAATCCCCATGTTAAACTTTGTATCTAGCTCAAAATTAATTGGCAATCATTGGGGTAAGCTATCTTCATAATCACAGGTTTACTTTTGTAGTTAGTAATATAGAACTACTGTTGATGAGTAATTCACATTGAACACGTACAAGACATGCATTAAGAAATTGGACTTTAAAAGTTAGGACTTGAAAGAAGAATATTAAAGATATAGAGTTACAGGGATATGTTGGGGAGAGGGTGACGCTTACCTGATACTTCTACGAAACGCTATGTAAAAAAGGAATGGTGCCACCAAACTAGTGCTCCTGGTTATGATTGAACGATCAAATAATTGGGAGAGCTTGCAGATTATTTTGGGCAACAGTATGACCAGAGAAAATTCCCGTTGAAAGATTTGTATGCAAAATGCATTTTCCAGATGATTGTGTATAAAACTAATCTAAATGGAGAAAATTCAAAGAAACCTACAAAGTAAAGCATGTAGTCCTTATCCGGGACACTGTGTTTGCTTATTTTACAGGAATTCCATAATGCATAGTTCCTTGTGTACTTTAGCCATTGTTTGCATCCAAAAAAAAAAAATCTTTAGACAATTTTTTCGCTCATGCAGAGTGTTGCAGAGATGGGCAAACCATATCCTTTGCAATGAGCATAACATTTGGAGGTAATGTCTTCTTTGGTGTTCCTGGGGTGGAAATAGTAGACGTGATTGCTTCTATCGTAGTAACGCCATAAACATTCATTGCAGGGCGTTGATCCTGTATGTTGCTGCCGGGGCAATGCGCGAGGCATTAGCAGCACTTCGAGATTCCCAGCAGCCAGATGCGGCTGCTCTGTTTTTACTTGCTTGTCATGAGATACACCAAGAAATTGCCTTGAATTCGGGACATCTAGATATGACACCAGAATACCAGAACGAGGACAAGAAAAAAATCATCTTACCCTGCATGGAGGATGAGCAAGATGTCATTGCTGTCAGTGAGTATTATGGACAGTATCAGCGGAAACTGGTGCATCTTTGTATGGATATGGTCCCGTCTTTTGATTGAAGCAACAAATGTTTGTCATCAACTGTATTGGGTTGGAGATTTTCAATGCTGCAATTGGGATTTAATACTGTGGCTCGCTTCATAGCCACAAGCAGTTTTTTCGTTGGTTGTTGACGTTGCGAGAAGTTCAAAGTGTCACGTGAGTATTCCCTTGACTCAACTAGCAAATTAGGAATCCACGTCCCAACCCCCATGTGCACAGCTTGCTCTGCAGGTCCATAGAGCATAGGCTTTGTAGTAACCGGATCACTACCCTGATATGGTTTCCCGATTGCCTATACGGAGTCAAGGTCGGTTGGTTACGAGTCGCACACTGTCCTGAACCCAAAGTATATGCTGTAAATGTTTTGGATTGTAGGGTGCTGCAGGGCTTCATACTGAGCAGTTGACACAACTGGTCACAATAGGTTAACCACGAACGCGAATCTGTGACGTTCAAGGTGATTTTACCTAACTTGATTCTGTACATGAACCTTGAGTGTGCCTAACAAGAGACTGGATTGCATGTTCGCGTTAATGTCTAGCTAAATCCAGGTTATGATGAATAACGAAGTGGAGAGCACCAAAAGCCATAGTGGCCAAGCTGGATTGGGCGCGATGATGTGTCGCCGTGCCAGGTGAAAACGTCAATCAAATCGTCCAAGTATTTTCCAAGCAATCGTATCAAGTTCATGTAATTTTGACGAAAGTCCCGCTACCTCCGGGCCGTCAGGAGAATCTTGAGAGTTCAGTGACCACTATTGCACGGCCACTCCACATTCATATGCGTAATCTTCTCTAATTAGCGACAGGAAAACTACTGGAGAGTCATTATTCCTGTCAGAGCAACAAAATAATTAATGTCCTGAGTCTCTCATACAGCCCAACACATGTGCCCCTTGGCTATGAAGGGCTGGTGTACAGGAGCTACCCATCCATACACGTGATTGCCTGATTAGGCCCTCATCAGGCAACACTCTCACAAAACGTGTCTCATCAACTCTCCAAAGCTCCTGCGTATCTCAGAGAAAATCGCGAGCTACGTCTCCAATTCATTATGCACCTTTCCTCTGCTTCAATACACGTCCACGTCCTTAAGGCCCAATTCTGAAGGGCCTAATAGTACGTCCCTTACCAGGCCTTCAGTGGAAAAACCGCCGCCGACATCGAGCAGATCCAAACTCTTCATACTCTAGCTTGGTGACGCACATTTCTTCAAAATCAGGACTAGAAGCAAGAAGGGATCCACCTCGCCACACACCTAGAATGGGACTGGGGATAACCAAATAGTAACTAAGGGTCAAAAACCAATTTAAAGAGAAGCAAGAATCAGCAACACATATTCATACTCCTCTTGAGTTATTATCTTCAGACGGTAGTCATCACGTATAAGTGGCCGAAGCTCCTGTTGTCTGAAAAGTAGAAGACGAAATCATCGATTAATTTCTGCGCAACTGCTCCCTCCCCTCCCCCCCACCACCCCCCGCAACCAAGATGGGTAGGGAGACTTACAGTCTTTCTGCGAATTGAGGAAACAAGGTACTCCCGCCAGTCAATATAATACTGCAGACAGAAAATCCTATTTTAGAAAAAAAAAAATGATGGCATCTTCCAAGATAAGGAAAACTCGCAAAAAGAACCATTAGCAAATCATGTGACAACTAAAGAAATTGCAAGACTACCTCTCAAAGAGTACAGGATGAAGGTGAGGGTGGCATGCATGGACAGCCCTAACAACGCACTCAGCGAGTCCTGCCTCATTCATTCCTGCAAGAGTGCCGTTGCCATTCCATTAACTGCACTTAATATCATGTCGAAACAATCATTTTACCAAATTCAGACAACTAATCATCAGGACAAGACGCCCAGAAAAGTAGACAGACGACTCGTCGTCTTTTACAAGCCCAGAATGATATATAAGCAACTATCTTGTTTATGCAAAATCTGAATATCCCTAGCACCATCTCCGCTTCATGTTTGGAGCACAATCTATCGACAAGAAAAGAGGCCCAGGAAAACAACTGCTGTGCATGCCTATCAACCCCAAGTGTGTTACAGTGAACATGCATCAAAGATGAAATCTCGAAATAGGAAGATATAACTGTCTGAGCGTATTCTGTCCATCAAGAGAGATAACTGCCGCCTCACGATTCCACATATATTCGAGTAGATACAATAAATACAATATAGTAAATCATCAATAACAAAACGTTAACATAGGAAATCATCAAGAAATAGATAGTCAAAAGGCCTAAGGAATATCCCATCTGAAATGAATACTAAACAAACCCAGATCAGCGGGACGGAAAATCATCTCTGGCACAAGGAAGCGCTCATTTGTCATGTTAAACTCCTGCAAGAAAGAAAAATGTTTCATATGGAGAATTCCTGAAACGGAGAGGCGCAAAGGCACTTTATGATAGTTACGTTTTTTGTCAAATCGATTCTCCTATCCTTAGCTTTCTCTGTATCTTCCAAATGCGCGGTTCCTTCCCTTGTAGCAGCCAGTGGCAGTGACTGCACATCTCGGGAAGAAAGGAATCTCCATGCTTCATCCTTGTCTTTTACAAAACCCTTTGTGCATGTAATTCCATCAGGCAAGACGTATGTGCATTTGAATGGATTGTCTTTACCTGACCTCCTATTGGACATGAAATAAATGATAGTAACCATTCTTGATATGGCCAACTAGGAAGAAGGTTATGCAAAAATATCTAGGAAATGACAAATATTAAAAGGTTATGATGAAATATACCGGTAAGAAAAAATATCTGGCCCTAAATGGCCGAGTATCTGATCCCACACTTTGAATCAATGAACCAGAGCTCTTTTTACAACAAGGTTTACAATTGAGGAACCAAATTCTTTATCTCGATGTCATATGTTACCAATAAAGTTTGATTCTCAAATTTATTAAGCATGGTAGATATCAAGTGAAATTCAAATTCTCAAGCATAGTTTCAACTCAGATGACAATCACTGAACATTTTTTAGGATGATGGAATCAACTATTTATGAAAACACTAGAATAAAAGAAACTTGGGAAGAAAATGCGCCAATTAAATGAATCACAAGACACAACAGAAGTCAAAACAGCAGACTACTACTGATCTAACCAGAACCTAGACGGAACCAAAAAAGAAAAGCCTAAAGAATGTAACAAAAAAAGGATTCTTATTTGCTTAACCATATGAAAGAGAGCTAAATCCTCGGGATCTCCCATGTTGCTACTAGGGATAAATTTCCTGATATTATAATGACTTTACAGGTAAAAATCGACTCATCAATGCTACAAAAAAGAAGCTCCCATAGCACGACGACTCCTGCAAAGAGATGAACTACAGTTCCCATCTTTGTTACTCAAAAAGGCAGTTGGAGTTTTCTACATGTCTTAAAGTTCCCAAACGCTATCACAGATGGACAACTTATCTTGGCATTCTCTACAGTTAGATCTTATTATAATAAGGAACATATTCGACCAAATTAAATCCTTCCACAAAAATTCAAAAACTGTCATCCTCGTGTACCTTGACACAATGAGTCCCCTTTTCTCAGAGCATCTCCAAAATTCTATTAGCCCAGCTTGGGAACTTTCCAGTCACCACACCCTGTCCAGTAATTTCAAGCAATCGACACTGAAATTCAGGTTTTGTTAATTCTAATAATTTGCATGTCACATGTAAAGTAGACCACCAATCAATCATTACACCGTAATATTATTGTGAACAACTGAATGAATGCAGCCTGGCATGTCTATTCGAACTAAAATTTCCCGTACAAGTGCCTTAAAAGTCATGGCTATTTACCCCATTTCACAGCTGTCTGGCGTATAACTTTGAAGCATCTATCCATACTAACAAACCTGATGGTCGTCAATCTGTGTAAAAAAATCCGGTAACCCCATCTAAAGATGGTTTTACATTCGGATATAGTATCCACGGAAGAACGTGCAGCATTTTGGAAGATGTATTGAGTGAAGATTATGATGATAAAGGCATGACAACCTTCAAGAGAACAGTTTGTGTTTCAGTCAGATCTAGAAGCACGCATGGCCAGCACAACTACCCTGGGATGATGCACCTGGAAACATGAGGCTTCTATTTTTGGGACATATACGCCGCTTCCGGCGTTAAGCACAAAAATATTGAAGGATAAGAATAAGGGGTTCCGGGCATAGGCTAGCGTAGCAAAGAAGGCAGAAGCCATTTGAGATTATTGTCTCGCTGAAAACCAAAAATCTAAACCTATCCACAGGTTGGCATACTCATGAGTCCAGGTGAAGTAGTATTGCGCTTCGACGTGGTCTGATAAGGAATTTAAAGAATCAGTCACAGAGGCAAGCAACAAGACGCCGGTGATGTATATCTGAGAAGTGACGGTGGTGAATGGATCGACGTGTGCAGCAGAATACACTCTGCCAGCGCGTAGGACGAAAGAGAGAAAAATAAATGGAATACAGCTAAGGGGGCGCGGTTCTACCTGGCAAGATGGAGGTCCCTGGTCACGTCTAAAGACACGAAGCAAAGCTTTTCCTTGGCATCATCGATGATGAAGGTCTCGTCCATCACGTTGACAGAGCGGTAGGAAACCAGCTCCTTGAGGTAGTTGGTGAGAGCTTTTCCTCCGAGATCCAGCCTCCTCGCCCCATAGTTGAGAGTGAAATTCTGCAGAACCGGAGCAGCGTGGGTAAAGGAGAAGCCGCAGTCCACCACCAGACTGCATTGCGCAGTGGCAAGGGCTGGGCAGCGGCTGGCCTCGTAGAGGTGGACGAGTGAGGGAGAGTCGGCGACGTAGAAGGACTGAAAGCCGAAGTCCTCGAAGACAAGCTCGTCGGTGGCGCGCTGTATGGAGGGGATATTGAAGAGAGGTTCAACAAGGAGGAGGGAAGTGTGGGCAGGGTCGGCATGGAGAAGGCCGCGGAGCACCCGATCCCAAACCTCCCGCTGGAGGTCGGTGTTAATGAGGTAGCCTCGGTCGAAGGGACGGCGAAGGGCCAAAGAGGTGACATCGACCTCGGGCGCCAGGAGTTGATCAGCCACCATCCAGCGTTTACCGCCGGCGCCGGCGGGTCGGCCGAGGCAGTTGGGCACAACTGCTACGGGGTCCCTATCGCCGCCGAAGCCCGCCTTACAGAGCCCGCCGCCGTTGTCGAGGACGATCACGCCTGAGGAGGAGGACATCGTCCGTCCCGCTCTCTCTCTCTCTCTCTCTCTAACTCGCGATCGTTTGCCTGCTCGCTTTGTCTTCGCGCTCGTTTGTGCAGAACGGCGTTGTCCCGCGTGTTCCCACCGTCTAACTTCATAAATTCCACGTATTCAGGGTTTGAAGTAATGACTTCCGAGGGGCATTGGTCTTTAAAGAAGGTGGCGAGCATGTAATAGGAAATAAGGCATGACATTCATATATGTATGAATTATATATTATGGGGCTATTATTATTATTGCTATTTAATCAAATGATTTACTGAGAACTAAACATTTAAAATTAAGACATCTCATAGGAGTATAGGTTAAATGTAGTTATACGTAGAGACTGGATCTTAATTTAATTTTATGATGGACACAATTAGAAAATGATATTAAGATATAATAAATAATTTTAATCTATAGAGTCATATAAGGCTAAAGTCATTTCGGGAGTATTCCATCACTCCAAAGAAGCTAGAGTATGTGATTCATTGGAACACTAACCAGCCGCACAAGAAAATTAATATCTAACCAAATTTCATATACATTTGTGATACTAAATATGTGAAAACTATATGATATGTCATGTGAAGAATAAGTTGGTTCACAATTTTTTTGGTTATTTGACAAAAGTTATTAATATTTATCTATCATACCAAGATATCAATTACAATTAATATTATTCTCCAAAGATAAAATATTAATGTTGTGTTGAATATCTTGTGAGAAGAAATATTATTATTTGAAAATAAACTTTACTATGAAATTTATAAAAGGTTCATTATGTTGTTATTTATTAATTTTCAAGTTGTGTTGTTAATATTTCTACCATTAATTTCATTCCTATGTTTAATGTCAATAACTTAAAAACATAGAAGAAGAATGTAATAATTGTTCTCAATGTCATATATATAAACCTTACGCTAAGGATTGATCGATATATTACTATTATATAATCCAACTCTCATGAGGCAAAAAGAAATGCAAAAAAATAGGATCAATCAAATTGCATTAATTTTTGGATCATGAAACATGTCATTTTAGAAGCATTTAAAGGCACTATATCCAAAGAGATCATAATAGCCAAAGTTTTTCCTAAAGAAAATTGGGAAAATATTAACTAAGAATGATAAAGTCAACATCAGTACAATCTTGACAACTCTGATCTCGATGAGGTAAAAATGAAAAGAAAAATTAAGGGAGTATATTTTGCTAATGTCTCACCTTGTTTCAAAACAAAATATATTTAAGTATGAGATATTTGAAGATTTTCTCTTACATTTAATTTTAATTTATCTTCCTACATAATTTAATCAATCTAAGGTAAGCTATAATTGTGAGAGGAATAAATAGTCCCTTAATGAGTTCATCTCACATTGTATATGATAAAAAAAGATTGAAACAAGAGAGATCCAAAAGTGTTCTTTTGGCTATGACTTTGAAAGACAAGGTTAATAATAAACAAAAAGACTGAACATGCAGATGGACCGCTACTAAATAAATAGGAAAATAAGTAATATAAAGAACATACTTATTTCTTTTACAAATATGGTGAATACAGAAATAACGTTTACATCAAATATCATACTTTACATACAATGAAAGATTACTTTCTCACTTTAATTAGTTCATGAGTTAATTTATCCTTTTTACTCTAATACATACTTGGTAGATAGACATCGGTGCTACTATTCAAAAAAATATGTTTATCAAGAATTATCTTCACTATCAAAAGTCAATTCATGGTAAATAACACATTTATACAAATAATGAAAGCATAGTGGAAGTAGAGGCAATATGGACTCTTGAGTGTTAGGTAACATTTCTAAAAAGAGAATTGAAAAATATGTCTGAAATACTTCTCAACTCATTTTACTATGAAGTTTTTGACATGAGTGTTAATAATATCAATGGGAAGATAACAAGTATTGTCAGATCATGTGCTAATTAGGTATTTGATATTATAAAACTAATTCATATAAATATTTATGGGTCATTTTCTATGAATTTTTAAATATGTCAAAACTATTCTTGGTATTTTTAATATGACTATTTGTATCTTATTCATGAGAAGTTGACAATCATTAAATGTTTTCAAGTTGGCTCTCACCAAATGTTGAGAATCAACTAAATAAAAAGATTTAGGTCATCAAAACAGATTGAGGTGATGAATAGAATGATAGATATGATATATCCGATGAACAATATTAATGAACTTTCACAAATGTATAGAAAATATTGTATTAACCCTCAATAAGTCATATTAAGATCCCTAAGTATACATAGTGTTGCTAAGTAATGAAATAAGACACTTAGGGACATGATAAAAAATATAATTATTAAATCAACTTTACTAAAAATATGTGCGAATAAATATTAAAGATTGCATTTTTTTACTACATAAAGTTTCAACTAAAATATTTATTAGAACCTCTTATTAGGTTTATACATGTAAAAAGCCTAATTTAAAGTAGTTGTACATGAGGTTGTTTAACAGAGACAATACCTTAAAAGCCCATTGAAAGGGATTTTGGATCCAAAACTATTAATTTTTATTTTGGTAAATATCACAATAGGTAAAGCAGTCATAAGTTTTGCAATCCCACAATTAAGTCTATTTTGAAGAAAAAATTATATAGTTCTTTGAAAGAGGTTTAGTTTTTAGGAGAAGATAAGATTACAGACATTGTTTATGATTCCACAACTAAGGGTTACTATTAACAATGCTTAAGATGAAATTATCTTAATTTTAATTATTCAAGAATCAACTTTGAATGAAAACAATATTTCTCATACCTCTCATTTCTAAAAAATAAACTCAACATTCTCAATAACTATTATCATTAAGGAGATCTACTAGAGAAATGAGAAGTGTGATTCTATAAATTTATATTATTTTTTTCTAGAAGCATGATATCAACATCAGAATGATGAAAGATGATCTAATCAACTTTCATCAAGTCATGTAATGTTATAATATTAAAAAGTAGATTGATGTCATGAATGAAAAGATTAAATATATTAAATACAATGATATTTAAGATCTTATCTTATTTTATGAAGTTAAAAAGATTATTTCTTGTAAATGAATTCTTAAATAAAAAAAATAAAATTAAAGAATAATATGGAGAGAGAGAGAAGATTCATCTCGTGGCTAAGTGATTTATTCAAATAAAAGCTGTGTTGACTATAAAGAGGTTTTATCTCCAGTTTTATGAAAAGCCACTTTAGAATAATAATGACATAAGTGGTACATTTAAATCTTAAGTTACGTCAAATGAATATAAAGAATGTGTTTCTCAATATTGATATAAAATAAATTAATTTATATAGAAAAATAATGTTAGAAAAACTTAAAGAAAATGATATGCAAATTAAAGATATCTATCTATGGGCTCAAGTAAACTTATTGTCAATAGTATCACAGGTTTTATCAAGTTACCATCTGATTTGATTTTGAGATAAATATGATTGATGATTATGTATATTATAAGTTTCGTAGGAATAAACATATTTTCATGATTTTATATGTTGATGACATATTGTTTGCCACTAACCATATAATTAATTTAATATAGGATTACCGCTAAAGATTTTTGTGACTAGCAGCATGACTCTCTAGAATCTTTAACTAATGCAATGCAATTAGTTAACACTTAAGGACCATGTGATTCCAGCCTTCTAGAGTCAAAGGTCGATGTTGAGTATTTTGTAAGAAGGATTGATTTTCAGTACTTGCAACACGACCAAAAAGTATTTAGCATCTTCTAAAGGGTAACAAAAAACATCAAAACTTGAAAATTAATGCATGATCATCCTATTCATAAATGATCTGTGACATATGTAAGCGGATGAGTAAACCCATATTGAGATAGTTTTGGATCCCACCTACAAAGGTCTGTTGGCTACGATTCCATGATGAAATCAGATGCCATCCGCATACCCATTTGACAATCATCAATCGCAGAGAAGGTAGAGATGGTTGTGAGGTTCCAAGAGCCCTGCGGTAGAAGCTGAGGGGTACACAGCCGTTGATTGACACATTGGGACTTTATTATTATAATCGCTAAATTGTGGCGTGCCATCTCTCAGAATGGGCGCTCTTCAGAAATTTTATCTGAGCAGATATGAGCATGATGACTACTTGTCATCCCTTGTACATCGACCAAGTGTCGGGCTAGTGAGGCATCATGGGGGTCCTCTCGGATTTGGAACACCGCCGTTCCACGCACAAAAGAGTGGCAGAGCATCTCTACCGTAGCATCTCAACGTGCGCAACCTCACTTTCTCGCAATCGTTTGCACTTGTATGAAATTTGTGGACGAAATCCCCGTTTAAAGCATTGATTTGAATGCGTAGATCCCCCCCCCCCACCCCCACACACACAATGACATACGTTAGCCTCTACACAGGCTCCGCAGCATACTAGTGCCGGCGGTCATTCGTCTGCTTCTGGACATGATTGCGGGTGCCCCCTTTTTCTGAAAATACGGTCGTGATACTTCTTATGTTCTCGCGGATGAGAATCTCCTTACGAGTCGATACGGTGGATGTACCGAATGGTTTACTTCCAACGTAATAAGAAGCTCTTAGCCGAAGTTGAGAATGTTCCAACGTAATTTAGTCAACGGCGATTAGTTCGGGGTTAAGAATGTTCTAATGTACAGTTATCTTTGAAGGAAATATCTGATAGAAAGCTGAAGTGAATAAATCCAGCATTCCGCCCCGATCCAAACGACGCCCACTTGTTCCCGTCTCGACTACGACCCACCGGGTGATCTCGTGTCCGCGTCCGGCTGCGTTGTTTGCGAGGAGGGAGGTCAGGGTGCTTGTTCGGTTCAGAGCGTACAGATGTGGTCGGCCAGCCCGTCCCCCACCCCCCCCTCCTCCCAACCCAACAAGTCCCCTTGGGCCTTCGACCCCTAAAGCAGATCCAAAATAGTACCTTCTCCCCTCCTCGCTGCTCTTCCTCTCTCCCCGCCCCTCCCCCGGGTCTCCTTTAGCAACCGAGGCAAACCTGGCGGCGGCAACTCGCTAAGGGAGGAGGTAAAGGAGAGGGCCGCAGTGTCATCCCTTTCTTTTTCTCCCTTCTCTTCGCTCTGGTTTAGGGCCTCGCCGTCAACGAGCTCCTCATCTCTGGCCGCTGTTGAGGAGCGCTTCCCCCGGATTGGAGACGAGATAGTGAGGTTTCGCTCCCGTCGAAAGTCTCCCGTGGTACGGAGATGCCGCGCCCGGGGCCGAGACCGTACGAGTGCGTCAAGAGGGCCTGGCACAGTGACCGGCACCAGCCCATCCGTGGATCCCTCATTCGCGAGATCTTCAGGTGGGTGCCTCGGCGTTGGTCTGGATACCCTTTTCCTTATATGGTTAGATTTTTCTTTTACTCGTTTGTTCCATGGTGATCGGGATCACTCCATGAACTTTGTCGGAGGGCTGGGGCTTTGAGGGCTCCTCCCTAGCTCTCCTAGCCCATTATTCATTTATCTTGCCATTGACCGTCGGGATGATCTCATTGTCCTTCCATCTCTCTCCGCCCCACTCTCAGGATAGCAAACGAGATCCACAGCCCGGCTACACGGAAGAATAAGGAATGGCAGGAGAAGCTTCCCTCCGTCGTCTTCAAGGCCGAGGAGATCATGTACTCCAAGGCCAGCTCCGAGGTGTGCTAAAGAGGATAAAAATGCCTGAGGCATCGATCCGCCACGCTCTCTGGTCAATTTTGCTCAATTTTTGCTTATGTTGGTTAGGATGAATATGTGGACCTGAGTAATCTTTGGGAGCGAGCCAACGATGCCATCGACACCATCATCCGCAGAGACGACGTCAACGAGAGCGGTAACCTGCTGCTCCCCTGTATTGAAGGTAACCTCTCCCTCGCCAAGCATCACTCAACCGCCATCTGTTCGAGAAGTATTTGCTTTGGCAGATGCACATTCCCTCGTGCTCCATCTCTGAGTCCGCGCACATGGCTTGCCCGGTGGACCCTCCATCTTTTCATCTACTCTCCATGTTCACCTTTTTCCCCATTTCTATGGTCAGCGGCGCTTACTCTGGGTTGCATTCCCAGAAGAGCCTCACGAAGTCAACGTCACAGCAACCCAAGGTGTTACTTGAGCTCCGGCACAGAAGAATCCCTCAGGACCTCCGCATCTTCTCAAAATATCACTGATGGCAATAAACCCCTGCTGGGTCCTGTCCCATATTCACTGCGACCCTCAATGATTGCTTGCCCTGGTAATCTTCAGGCCGCCAACACTCAATTCACATCATGGTTCTTGGCCACAGACTGTCCTCAAGCAGTGGCAAGTGATTTCTTTCTAGAAATGCGATCTGCTGGTCTAGTCCCTTCGACTGATCAGAAAGCCTCCATCCCAATTTCTTGCCCAGGCTTTCAGTTTATGACTGACGATCCTCCCCTCTACAAGATGGACAAAACCCTGTTGGGCTCCTGCGAACAAGTAAGCTGTGGTCGTGTGTATCCCTTGTATTACGGTACCCCCAATCAGAACGTGGAATCCTGTTCTTCCTTTCGAGAGCCCTTGGACTCAAGCTGCAATGGCATGACCGTTGGTGGTGTTCCCTATGGTTCATCTGCCGGGCAGATTGGCGGGAAGACTTTGCGGGGTAGTGATAAGGGCCGCAGTGCTCAGAATGAACCGTCAAATCTAAGGGATAAACCTGAGATTATAGCCGATGGGGAATGTGACTTGTCACTACACTTGAGTCTGCCATCTACAACTTCCACGGGTGCGGACCACCGTTGGGCTCCTGAAATCGAAGACATGGGATCAAGTAGTTCCCTTGATGGTAGCAAGTTCCACGAGATGCCCCAAAATCAAGTTAGAGCCGTTAACTTTGAGTGTCGGTTCTCATCTCCCCAAAACCACAACGGGCTATTTTTTAACCCTCCTGAGGTGCCTGGTGAACCACTGGAGTCCTGCTCCAGCAAGCGGAGCTTTGAGGATGAAGATGCTCTCTATGTGGATACTTTGGACAGGAGACGCAGGGCTCTACATGATGATTCTGTTGATTATGGTCATTTTCGGTTGAAGCAGAGACCTCCACCTGGCCGGCTGTTCCACAGATCTGACAGGCGTGGCTCTTAGTGTTGCCGAGGTACCCATCCTTTAACCTTGTACGATATATCGTGGGAATTTTGTTGTGTGATGCTCTTTTGTGCCTTGATGAACATTAATTTTACAAGCATTTTGTAAATTTGTGAGCCTAGTGCTTCTTAATCCAGTATTTTTCTCATTTCTTCGAGGCAAAAAGTCGCCATTCTTTAGTGCCTTGCTGATTGGATCTCACCCTCAACCCACTTGTTGGTAGTCTATGTTCATAGAAATTTCATGTTCACCGCTGTGCTGTGGGCGTTTGTCACTTCCCATGCATTTTTCTGATATGTTGTATTATTACGAGGCGATTTTTATCTAGCTAAATGGACCCTGAAGAACTTCGTCACTGCTGCTATCTTCGCTGCAAACTTTCTGTGGCACCATTTCAGTCCGGCTTTCAAGATTTTTGGCGCTTGTTTCCCTTGAAATTTGTGCATCGTTTTCCTCGGTGTGGTTTCGGGAATTCTTCTGCACTTACAAGTGCATCGTTTCTTCTTCTAGGCCAACAGGTGAGGTAATTGCCCCGACATCTGTCTTGTGCATGGCGGTGGATATGCACGACTGCCCTCTGCCTAGGAATACCTTCTGCCGCCATTGGTCACGCCAATGGCTCCACGGTTTTCACGAGCCGATGAGACAAGAGCGGAGGATCTCGTTTTCTTGTGTAGGACGCACGGAGGATTCCTGGATGGCCCCTCCGTGGTTTGCCGTCCGATTCACCATCTGCATGGCATCCCTGTCGTCCCTCCGTTTGAAGTATCGGCCCCATAGTTTTTCCTAGGAAGTGCCGGCCTCGCAAGAAGATGCACATCCTCTTTTGATCCAAGCCGGCAAATGACCAATACCAAAGATTTAGCGTCCTGTTGTGTCCAGCGGGAGCATGGGATATCCAGGATTTCGCTTCTTCCCTTTGTTCCTGCCACCTGGCTCTCTCACTTCTACCGTCGGCTAGCTCAATCATTCGTCTTTATTTATTTCTATTTTCTGGAGGTGGGAAGGTGAGGAGGTGGGGAGGTCCGGCGTTTATGGCGAAAGCGGGGACATGAGTGGCAGCAGCAGGGTTGACAAGGCAGCGGCTGTAGAAGAGGGGACCCAGTCGGCAGCTCTAGGGAAGCGAGCGAGAGGGACGGTAAAAAGGGGCCGATAGCAACCTGCGGCAGAGTGACGAGTAAGTTGGGAAGAATACAATGGCCGGCTCCGGTCGAGTAGAACGAAACAAGAGCTGCTGCTGCTGCTGGTTAGGCGACTCATCGGGAACGAGTGTCCGAGGATCAGCGCTGTGGCCGCCGTGAGTCAGCTCTTCCGGTTTCTCGTTCGATGTCGTGGTCTTTTTCTCGTCTCCTTGGCTCTCCGCGCTCGTCTGGGGCGGTAGGTGGGGACGCAGCACAACTATTCTCCCTCCATCGACGGAGGGGTCGACCCCCGGGAGCACAGTGACAGCGGCGGGGCTTGATGGTCTCGTCGACCCACCCCGCGTCACAGACAGATTCGGACGGATGGGCCCATCTTCAACCGGCGGGCCTCCCGCCTGATGAATGTGGTCGGTCGACGCGGCTCCCACACGTCCACTGCATTTCATTTAGCCGGGGGGCGGGGGCGGATGGGGAGGACTCTTCTCGGCCAAACAAGAGCTCCTGCCGCGGGGAGCAGCTTGCCAGCTCTCATGGGATATTCTAAACGATCATGGCTGGCATTGAAAATGAAACGGAGAAGAAAACTCGTGCGCCGATTGGCGGCGGCGATCCCGCACCACACAGCCCCAGCGGTGGGCCAGCCGCCCTCTTCCTTCCCATCCCCCCCGCCATTAATGGTGGCAGGGCGTAGTTGGCGAACACCTCGTTCCTCCCCCCGCCTTCAATGACCATTGAAGCAGCGATAGCACATGCGTTTAAGGCTATCAATTCTCTCCTTGTCGCGGCGCAGGGTGGGGAAGACGGCGTAGAGTTTTCCTAGCGACCTTGGCCCCCACAGCTACCGCCCAAGACTATCAATTTTCTCTTTCTCTGCACGCTCACATTGGTCCCCTGACGCAGAAGGAGCCTGCACGGCTGCAGCCCTCTCGACCCCCCTGCTATCCGCACTCTTCATCGTCGCCGTCGGGGGGCGGACGCTCATTGGGTGTGGAGCTAAGCAGCGACCCATTGTGCGGCCTACATACTGCGTTCTCTCCACCCCACGCCTGTGTTGACCGGGTCTTCTTCCCCCGGAATCTGCGGGACCCACGGCGATCGTCCAGGTTCGGGCGAATGAACGAACCGGTGCCGGGCAGTAAACGGGAGGGGGCAGGGGGAGTTCGAGGGCCGGCGCGTCATCACATCGGCTTCATTTACTCACCACAACGCTGCGCGCCCCGAGGCAGCTTCCCCAGAATCTGCTGCCTGCGGGGATGCGGTAATCCACGCCGTCTAACAAGGTTATCTATCTGTCCGTCTATGTTCAACAAGCAAATGGTTACGGCGTGCGGAAAGTCCCCAGAGGATAGGACAGTCGTCACTGCATGCGTGCGGGTGGAGCTTAATGCGTCAACGTCTCACGCAGCCGCAACTTGAAGAGGCCAGATCGACCAGTCTTGTTCGTGACGACAGTTTATTTGGCCAGCGGGTGTCGGGACGAAACCAGCATTAAACTTGGAGCGGCGGAAGCCGCATAGGTCCCCCTACTTAAAACTCGGAGCTGGTGTTGAATAGCAAGGAAACATAAGACATGAAGCGACTACTCCTCGCGCATCCCCAACCCCCAAGTAGCTGGCTCCGCGCTTTCCTCCCTTCCGAGGAACTACCTCGGCTTTTGCGTATGCACTTATCTAAACGGTTCCACGTAAAAGGGAGATTCTTGAGTTGTTTATATGATGCAGAGGGGCGCAACCCTGCGATCAGTAACAGTCAGCGGGAGTAGTAACCGGTTGCGGGCGCCGGAGGACACCGATCCCGCCGTCCGCAGTGTGTCCAAGCGAGCGTCAATGTCCGTAATGACGTGCTCCGACTCCCACGATTGTCCGCTAGCGATGGCCGGGACTTCCTCACATGCCGACAGCGGTGATATCATCTCCTCCAGAGTCCCCCACCCCCGCCATCGACTGGCGTACTTAGCCCATTTTGAAATCCCTTTTTTTTCCCTCAATGTCAGAGAGAGAGAGAGAGAGAGTAACTCTTCTCGGTATTCCCGTCGGACCCAAACACAAAGTCTTCGAGATGTGAAGGATGTTATAAAGGTTAATCGGTTGTCATTTCCTCGGAGAAAATTGTCCGAATATTTTTACTATTCTAATAAAACGCAACGGACTTAATTAAAGCCTCCTAAAAAACTTTAAAATGCCCTATCACACGCATCTGAAGCGGTGAGTCCCAAAGCCCATGTCACAGCTGGTAGTACGTCGTGGGGCACTCGGCCTCCTCGCGTCGAGTAGAGGGCCTTCCCCACCCAAGATTGTAAGACAGGAGCGATAGAGATGGAAGGCGCAGTAGGTGGGTAAGGCCGGGTGCCCTTCGCCTCCTGGAGAGAGAGGACCACAGACATCTCTCTCTCCCCGCCGCCTTCCCCCCATGTCGCTTGTCAGCATCCTCCCACGGTTGACTCCCCGCTCTGCCCACCCGACCCCCACCACAGACACAGTGACGCGAAATCCCAGCATCCCTAGGTTTATTCACTGTTCAAGATTCCCACAGACACAGCACGCGGTTCACGGTGGCTCCATTGCACCGTCCTGACGCAGAGCACTGCCAATCTGTACGCACTAAAGGCCGACTACCTAACCCCTCATCTTCGCTCCGCGCAGCAACATTCACGACGCGCACCAGCGGCAGACGGCGGAAACGCGAGATAAAAAGGCATCCACACCAGAGACGCCAAACTTCATGGATTTCAATTAGGAAGACCCCTCTTGACAGATCGACCGTCCCAACCCAGACGCCAACTAATGGTCATGGGGAGCTGTAGAAGAAGAAGAAGACTCCCAGGTCAATGATCAATAGCAGACAGTGCCATCGCCCAACGTCCCGAAAGACAACCTGGAACGATCATCGGACCCAAACGTGTAACTCGGAGTGGCGTATGTGGGGACTGCCGCCTGGCCAAAAGAAAAGACTGGCCCGCCCCCAGGAGTACAGCCAAAACCAAATGACGGGATTGCCCCTTCTTCACCAGCTGAAGAGCGCGGAACGCTTTCCGGTGCTGATGGAAACGCACTAGCCTTTGAACCCAATGAAGCAGAAAAAGAAAATCCAAATCCATTACCCGGGAAACTTGGAACTTTCTCAGCTTTCGAAAAAGACGTGGTGGCTGAGATAAATCCACCTCCGGAGAACTGGCTCGGTGAACTTGGAAACTTCTGCACCTGACGTGCCTTAGAGTCAACGAAACTGGTGCCAGAACTTGGAATAACTTCTTCGTTTGCCTGATTGTGATCAAAAGAGTGTTAGTTGCAGTCAATAATTCCCCCTCACACACCAAAAGAACATTATCTGAAATCAATAAAGCACAAAAAAATCATGTTGACATGACGCAGCAGTCAAAAAAATGCTT
The DNA here is from genome assembly GCA_902729315.2 of Spirodela intermedia. NCBI lineage: Eukaryota > Viridiplantae > Streptophyta > Magnoliopsida > Alismatales > Araceae > Spirodela > Spirodela intermedia. The sequence goes on from LR746280.1 coordinate 82,556, forward strand.
TACTGACCACATACCAACTTCATGTAACTGTAGGCACTGATCAATTTTAATAATGCATCAAGCAACCGCGAGATAACGTAAAAATAAGTAGAAATAGTAAATCATGGAATAAGGAGTCTACAACGCATGCTGCAAAAAACTAATTAAGTCCATGCTTCAAAACTTTAATCTCGATTGGTTGTCAATTTTTATCCTAATTTCTGGTACATTAATTGAATTTGTCCTTTTCCCAAGCCTGCCAAGAAACTTGATAGCATTTCACTAGAGTGGGAATCTTCCAAGAAAGTTCAAAATGTAGTTTGAAATCAAAGGCCACCAAGTTAATAAGTACTAGTAGCCCAGTTTGAAATAAGTAGTTGCAAAGTTACACAGAACACGGCATTAGTGACGCTAACGTCGTGCCATGTTCATGAAATAAGACTGCACTTCTCTAAATCAACAAAGGGATAAATAATACCTTTGGCACCTGCATATCCAGTTGGAAAACATCACCACCAGGTAAGCTAGTGTTGAGAGACAACGGACCAGCCTTGTTACCCTGGTCATTCAGTTCTTTAACCACATCCGATTGAGAAAGAGTCCTTGTTTCAATCAGTGACTTTGGTTCAAGTGACTTATCCCGAGGCAAAGAAACTGTTCCATCGAACTGACCAAAAAGGGTTTTCTTTTCCGTCAAAACTTTTGGTTCAAACGATTTCTTCTGAGGCAAAAGATCTGTTCTATCCAGGTGTTCCAATATTGTTTTAGCTACTTCACTAGACTTCGGATGAACCCTTGATAAAATCGCAGCAATATGCGTTGAACCATCTTCTGAACATGTTGCTTGGTGACCTGATAGACCAGATTCTGAATTCCTTTTAGGCGTTAGTGTAGAACTGCTGAAAACATCACAACATGCTGATACCGTTGACATTATACTTGCAGACGTATTCTGAACGCCACCTTTCGAATCACTCATTTTCACGCTCTTCCGCTGTAGCCCAAGAATGGGACTAATATTGGCCTGGACCCCACCTGGAATAGAGCTCCTTTTCTTCACAATTTCATATGAATTCGAAGGGGGATTAAATGGACAAGGCAGAATTTCAGTCAGTAGTCTATCAAAAACACGAAAGAAAAGCAATAAGGGCATACTACAAGCATAGTGCTACGAATCAACAGTATGTAAAGATTCGTCTTTACTTAATGAATGCAAATTTTGAATTAACTAAATACATGCGTCACCCACCAATGCGTTATTTCAATATTTATACACGTTTCAGAGAAGCAGCTGCCATGGTGTATACAAAACGGAAGAGACTGCCTAACTAAAGAAATTTAAGACATAACATGGCAGAATTTAGCACAGGTTTTTGAAATTCTCAATTGTGGACCGAAAATATCAGAAATTACACAGATGAATGTGTCATAAAATAGAGTATTCTTAGTCAGATTTCAGCAAGCCATTGATGCTAGCCTAATGCCTGTCATAAATCAGAATACAGAACATTCAAATGTAACATTTGAACAAATTCCGTCGTATATTACTTGAAAAGTAAAAGAACCACAAAAGAGCACACATCAGCTCATCTCTGAACCCAGTTCTTCAGAGAATAAATGGATAAAGTGAAATATCTACTGTTCATATTCTAGAAAGAGGTATAAAGTAGGGAAAATAGCCCATTCATGTGTAATACGAACATCATTGACCTGCTCAGATATGTGAACAGATAGAATCTGACAACGAAGACAATGGAAATTGTCATATTAATTTCTCACACACCACATGAATGGGAGATTTTCTTTCATCAAATATAGTCTCCTAATAGCAACCACTAAAAATATGGGGCATAAGCCTAGAAGAAATTTCAGTTTCAGGCCATAGAGTACATCAAATCATCTACTCGAAAATTCAAACGCAAAACATAATAAAGCATTTTTTGGTGATTCGGAAACAGTTCTTCCAGAGTAATAGTATACTCGGACTCCATGGACAAATCAAAATTCAGTGATTTTATCCTTAAAATGCAACTACTGTCTTAAAAAGTATGGAGCTCAACCATTTACTCCACCACAACGAACCAATTTTCCGTTGATCAGAGTAATTCTCTCACATCTATCATCAACATGAGAGATAAACCAGAAATAAAGTTCATATTGAAGTTCAATATTTTTACTATTATTAAATCAAGATATATGTTGCACCTGCAACTGCAAATTTGAATATTTCAGGAAAATGTACCCTGCGATGCCAGATCAGAGCTACTGAACTGTCCATGCAAAACTAACATTCTTGAAAGGAAATCCAGTAATTTAAAATCATATCGCCAAGATCAATTAAATATGTACTCTGAGAACCTTAGTAAGAGAACTTTGAAATATTTCTTCAGGACAAGGAGTTCGAGGCGTGTTCCTGAGACCAGATCTGCCTCTTTGACTCTGGGGTGTGAAATATCTCTGGTCAGACCTTAACACTGCACCTGGCCAGCATATTTGTGACATAGGAGAATCTGAACTGGTTACTGTGTTTGCAGCAGAACCACGACCACGTAATGGGCTTCTTTCATTCTTTAAAAATCTCCCATGGATGCCCTGATCTGATGATGATGATGAGCGGAACTCCATAAAAGCTTTTGCAATTTCAACAGGTGATACGCCAACTTCATCAAAAACCTATTCAATTTTAATATATGACAGAATTTCAGAGAATTAATGCTATAATTTGTGAGCAACCAAAATAAGATGAAAGTTAATGCTCTCTTACACTTTCTCTGTGAAATATAGGGTTCATCTGTATTGGCAGCTTTTCCTCTACTGAGTTCGTCATATCTTTCCATTCCCGTGCATTACTGGAACTATGCGCTTTAAATCTCACTGCACACGTATCATCCCCAGCAACATAGGTAGTTCTAGAGCGTAATAGTTCTATGAGCCAGTTGGATTCATTCCTGAATTGTCATAAGCGTTTCCAGATAAGGTCTGATGCCAAAATGCATCTATCCATAGCACATACAATCTCACACCTATCTGAATGATATGCAAGAAAAGTACCGTAACAACCAACAGCTCACAGAAAAAAAGAGTGGGGGAGTCATATATTTTTACTATTATCAATTTTTTCATCAACAATGACTGAAGAACGTGAATGGTGGAGACGTAAAGAACTGACTTCAAACAACTTCAAAAGCAACATGTATGGTCTCAAAAACCTCTCTAGTATGGAAGACTATAGTTGTATAGAAATCAGCACATGCTAAAAGACAAAGCAACACGAAAGACTTCATCTTCGCATAAAGGTAACTGATATATGTTATTGTCTTGATAGAAAAAGAGTCAACTGAACGATCCAGACCCGTATAGGAGTGAATAAAATCAGGGTATCCTATCTGCAAACAACTGCAAATGGGATACTCCATATTGGAGTATGACAAATATTCCAGATGAGTACCCCAGCATGTCACGGGGATTACGGATAATTTCTCCAAAAAACACAACCACACATAGTTATTGATCATCAGAGAAGTGGCATAGGTCATTGAGTCGGGCAAATGATTCCTAAAAAAACTGTCAACAAAAAATTCTTGCCTGGAAAATGTTTTCTGCTTTAACCGATGCTCAATATCAGCACAACCAATTCCATCATTCATGTTTTCCAGTCTCCCTTCGCCTTGCTTATCTGTCTGGCAGAAACCTCTCTGATGGTTATCCCCGCCTGATATGTGACCCTATGGCAGACAAAAAACAGCACAAAAAAAAAATCAATACTCTACGTAAGATTTCATTATGCAAACATGTAGTTGGACACTTACATACTGATAAAACTCAAAATAAAAAAAGATGATGGTTCCTAAGAGAACCTAGATAAGAAAATGGAGGCATACTATGTATAATATAAAAGTGTAATTAAAAATATTCATAATAGTTCAAATTCCTTATGAAGAGCATACATTTTGTAAAACCATCAATGAAAGAAATCGGTAGTACAATGAAGTCAAAACAGATTAAAGATGCAAATTATGTAGAGAAGCGTACTAATATACTACCTCCTTTATTCTTTGATTAGAATCTATAAGCACATCACCCATCATATTTTTCAAATAACAGAAGATTTTCTGCTTTATCTATTAATTCCTCTTGTTTAAACGAGAACAAAAAACACATCTAATGAAAAAATATGGGCCTAGGTACCCTTGCCCCAATCCCCCCAGCCCAGCAAAAGAAAAAAAGGAGTAAAAAAAACCTTCAACATTGTACCTTGAATAACTCAATCCCACCACACATCAACCTTAGAGTCCACACAATTTTTCTTCCACTTGCACTAGTCATTGTAAGGCCACAGGTGACATATATGAGACTGATACAAACCTTCTATAATATCTCTTTGTCATATATGAAGACAGGTACATGTGTATACGAGTGTAGTATGTGTTTTTACGTTGATAATACTTGACCAAGTCCTCACAAATTCCAACACAATCCATAAAAGGTGAAAAATAATGGAAAAAAGATAATTGCTACCATCTCACTATCACTTGCATGTCATTAGTGTTCTTAGTATTTAAAGGCACAAACTTATCGCAATTTAACAGCTCCATCTTTCTTACTTTCCACATCAAACTAGTACTTTCAAGTATTTGTCTGGTTGTTAGGCCCATGGTAGGCCCAACTTACTCAAGGTGCAGGAGGAGGGGGCCAACAGCTGAGCCCACCCTGACGGCAGAAGACTTAAATGCCCCAACCTCAAATGAAGAGGGGACTTACAGGGACAAGGTAAAAAAGTCCTTACAATGTACGGACGTGAGGGGTATTAGGGTTGAAGGGGAGATTGGGAGGGGGGTTATTGAGGATCACTCAAAGGTGGTTGAGGCTGAGGGAGAGCAGGGGGCCTCTCCAACGTTCCCACAACTCTAGGGTTCTTCAGAGCCCAGGACTCATGTTAGATTTTCTCTTCTGTTATCTCCAGTATCTAAATCTTGTTTCTTTATCTTCGGATTTCCCACTTCCCATAGCAGGGTCCTAACACTGGTCTCCATACATCGCAGAAGCCACATGCATCAACTCATGCAATGAAGAAATATGCATACTTAACAACAAAAGTCCCTTATTATTCCTCTCTATTGACAGTAAACTCGAAATCATGAAAATCTTTCAGCATTCCCAGGAGCAAATAACATGCCAAAATTATTTTTCAAGAAGAGATAGCTAAAAAAAAAGGTTCCCAACGCAATCATTATAGACGTATTCAATTCCCTTTGGAAGACATTACAGTTTTGATATCCTTTTGTATAAAAAATTCCTTTTTTTAACAATAAACTTAAAATAATATATTCCAGACATTCTATAATTAACAGAAATCGAAGGACCATTCGATTCATTAAGGGCCATAGATCTAGGCCTATTTGTTTGGTCAATCACCAAATGGTGCACGTTGGACGACACCGAACTCGATTCTCTTGCATAATCCGGAAATGAAAGGAAAATCATCAATGCCATCAAGTTATTTGGTCGATCACAGAAGATTATTATTTTTACTTTAAACGACAAAAAAACATTCTGAAGTATATGGCAATGCATAGGGATATTGGATGTAAATAACAGTAAAATCAATCGCTTCCGATCATATCATAACAATTCAGCTGCCCAACAATAAGGCCCAGCTTACTCACTTATTTCTAGACTCATGAGCCCTAACTGACATGCTCCATATAAAAGAGATGGTCTGTCCCTTAGTACAGTAACCTAACCAACAGCAACACCAGGGTTGTTAAGAGAGAAAAGAAAGCTTCCTGTGCAGTTTTCCATTTTTCTCTTGACACACACATACACACACACACACACATGTATATATATACAGAGCAATACCACCAAAACCAAATCAAGTTCTCTCCTCAACTAATTAATTGTGTTCTCTTGGGGTACTACATTTCCCTTCAAGCCACGTCCTTTTAGAGCATCCCCTCCTTTACGTCTTATCTTGAAGATCTTTTCTACTTCTCTAGTCCATACCCTTCGCCTCTTTTGCCAATTATTTAGGACTTTCCTCTTTATGAGCCTTCTCCCATCTCATTCCTGCTCTCCTTACTCAGAGTCTTCACAATTTCCTCACTCTCTATTATCCATGTCTACACTCATCAACCCTGTGACCTTGGAGATGCTTTCATTCTTTATGGCAGAAGATCTCTGACACTTGAAACTTTTATACAACATAGGCCCTGGCATAAAGTATTCCAACATTATTAATTCTTACATAAACCTTCAAAAATCCAATCAGTTAAGTTATGGATTAGTCTGCTAAACCTTTTCTAATACAACCCGCCAGTACTATGGAATTTAAAAGAATACGCGATTTTCCTCCAACAGATAATCTGATTATCAGAGATTTCCTGAAATTATAGATCAACCATCATAAAACAGTCATTGGGAAAAGAGTTGCCATCATAGCAAGCCATGAAAATGAAAAAAATATATAAGCAGTAGACCACGTTCTAGATGTCGTACAAAGAAATAAACCTACAGAAAGCACAGGTTCATAAATAAAATAAGGAAAGCCACTCAAGTATATGTAGTTCCATGGCATCGGTTATAAGGAAATAATGTACAAAAAAAATACTTCGATAAAATGGATATGAAATAAAATCTTACATTAAACACATTTGCTGTGATGCCAGTTTTGCTCTCTTGCTGAATTTCTGTTTATAATGTTATATACACAAACTTGTTAAAACTAATCATTTGGCGGAAAAACAAAACGAAACCTAAGCTTTTCTTAGCAAAACAAAATATGCCAGGTAAAGAACATGATCTGAGTGATTTCGCATTAATTTCTTTGAGTAAGTAAGCATGATTACATAATGAGCATAAATACGTGCTGATTAGGAAAAGAAAAGAAAATATGAAAAAGGACATTTAATGTTTCAACTCAAAACCATAGAGATGAATAGAAACAAGAAAAATAAAAAGAAAGCTTCATCCAGACATTTGTTAATTTCATGACCACGATCACCGTGCAAATCAGAGTGACACTAAAGTACAGTAGATCTTTGGCTAATGTCCCTATCACAATAACAGTGTAGCACGAAATCCTAGCACATTTCGTATGCAATAAATTTCCTTAAATAACTTGACATTGATAATAATTCAATAATTCAATAATTCAATAATAATTTTTGTAAGGTTGGGATCTCACTCCAACTTCCCCATGGTTTCTTTAACATTGTAGGGGGTTCTGGAAATCCATCAAGAAGAATGCATCAAAAAATATATATGGGCCATAAGGAACTTTTTTCTTTTCTTCGGATAGAACTAGGCCATGAACCCTCAGCTGTAGCATATTGCCACTGGTCGTAAAATCAAATCGCTGAAATTTGATTTCCAGCCAAATTGTTGGAACCCTCAAAGATCATGAACTAGACTTAATACATTAGGATATTATTTTTTAAATAGAGCTTGGTGATATATTGTAACTTCCTCTCTTCTGTAAGAATAAATCTATCAAGAAGAACGCATTGCATAAATACAAGATAACCAAAATTTTCCCAAGTGTCCTGAAAAGGCCTTGATCTATCTTGAAGTATCCTTCTCCCTAGGAATCGAGAAAACAAAGTACAGAATTTTACATCTTGGACAATAAATATTATGTTGCGGTCATGTGACGGTACTGAAGATGATCACCAGACATCGGTAATTCTTTCATTCTTGTATCGTATAATAAACAAGAAACGAATCAATGGAAGACAACCCTCCGTCATATCCAGTGGCGGAGCAAAAGAACAATTCCGCATGACGGGGCAGGGGGGTCGAAGGAGAAAAGACATTATCGAAGGTAAGAGGGACAGTCGAAGCAAGTGGCAAGGGATAAAGGCGCGTGACATGAATACACAGTGGGATCAGGAAAAAGAACATACGGAGAAGACCGCGGGAAGAGTCCGCGCGCGCAGAGTCCTCCGAGCATGACTGGGAGGACGCAGAGGCGGCGAACGAGGGGGAAAAGGACGGTACTACCCTAGAGGCATGCGTCAGGAGGTGCTTAGCCTTGGAGAACCATCCCCCTTTGCGTTCGTCGATGCCCTCTCGCCGACTTCCTAGATGGGACGCAGCTCCCGCTAATGACGGGGGACGGTAGTAGGGCGTCCTACTCGACGCCCTCTCCAGCAGAGACCGCCGAATCATCTTCCCACCAGCGCCCCTCTCCTCCCACCCTCCGTCTCCACTCTCCTCTCTTCCCTCCATCGGGAGGCGGTCCTGTTCAGTCCTCTTCGTTCCTTTCTCTTCCGTTAGTGAGACGGGGTTTATTCCTCCCACCCAGCACCCTCGCTCGTTTGGACTGAATGTTCGGTATTTCCCAACGGGTCCGGCCGGTTTCTGCCCTCCAGGCCCCAACGATTAGTCTGGTGAGGAGAAAAGCTCATGCCGCTCCACATCGTTCACCAGCGTCGGATGAGAAACGCCACGCCGGGGAAGCCTGACGTGTGCCAGTGTGAGATAGAGTAGAGTATAGTGTTGCGTAGATGGCACTACACGGTCATAGATAGACTTATGAGAGGAATTCATCAACTTTTGAGACCTAACGTACGAAAGTGAGGGACAATTTGAGCAGACGACTCTGTTAAGACACAGATTCAAGAGAGTGTAAGAAACCTTAGAAATTATTAGAGTGAGATAGTATAATATTAGTACAATGATGATTATAATACACATTAAAATGATGGTTAACATTTAGAACTCATCTCTCGCGATGTCAAACTCTCACACCATAGGTAAGGTGAGTTAACTCAAGGAGTAAAAATAAGAAAGTATGGGAAAGTTTTGTTGATGCTTTTAGTTTTGATGATTTCAAGTGAAAATTCATTGAAAAGTCACCATCTCATACATTATATTCATAATAGATCAGAATAATTTTTGATAAATACATGAATTGAATTTTCAATATATTGAACATACTAATCATGCTAACTTTTTTGTCTAATTATTATGATTTCAACTCTAACAATTCAATTTAAGGTTTTTAACTTTGAGAACATTTGAGAATAAAAAAATGCCAATTGAAGAAAGATATACAAACAAAAAGTTAAGTATATGTCATATAGGATCATATGGTATGTATTGCTGCATGTTAAAAATGATTCATGCGTTGACACACTCACAAAATCGAAATAACTCATCCAAATTAAATTTATGATAATGTAACCATTGTGTTGCACTATTTATCTATTTCATATGATTTTCACATAATATTAGATTAAGTTCTCTAAATTATTATGAGTATCAAATTAACAAGACAATAAAAATAGATTGAAGATTTATTTATAAAGTTTATCGCAACAATGACATGTCAGATATGTATATGGACAAAAAGTGAAATCAAAATTAATGATATGGAGTCAACATAGATATCAAATCATTCCCCATCAAGTAGGAAGCTCTAAATCAAATTTGAATTGAAATGACTGTAAAAATAGATAAAATAAAAGATTGGAAGGGTAAAATCATGGGAACAATGTCTTTTGAAAAATATTAAGATTTTGAATGAACAACTAGAATGTTGGAGATCCAAGAAAACTGAAAAACTAACACATAATAAAAACCTATTTGCTAAAGAAAAATTATGGAGCAAGATAACAAGAAGATAGTTAAAGGTTCAATGTTCTCCATCAACATCTTCATGCCACACACTTCAATAATGAAAAAATTATGACATCATCTTCATCATCTTGATCCAATGATCAAATAACTTTACAATCATAATTGGTGTTCTATATCAAGTCTTAAAGTAATTCAATTGTGAGGAAATAGTGGCTTTGGTAAAGATGTGATCTAAGAGGGGTTGATTAGTTGAAAAAAATATCAAAAGAGACATATTTGAGAGATTTGGGCCACTAATATTATTAAAATTATTGTGTTCTTTTGAAAGCAATAGTTCAAATTGGAAGGTAGTTTCCTTTGAAAATAAATAGGTGAGGAATGAACTAATGTAAAAATTTTATATTCTTGGTGAAAGAGTACTAAGAGGTCTTACCACTATGAATGACCTTTCACATGTATGTCAACATACATCATCTATTGATGAACAGATCACGTGTGTTGATACATAGATAGACTAGTGTAGGGAATACATCTAAAATAAAAAAGTCATCAAACTTATATAAATCTCCATTCACCCCCTTCATCTTTGTGTTTCAACTAATCATATTACTCCAAAAAATCTTCTTTATGAGCATTAGTCATTGGCCTAATCAATTAGAAGTGAACCTTTTACATTCAATATATGTTAATTTATGAATTTATAATATTATTTTATAAAATGAAAGCTTTGACAAAGGTGATGTTCAAGTAAATTGAGACCAACACATGATGAAGCAAACAATGTATGCTAAGGTTATGACTATGTAAGAAAGGAGACTAGGGTCCAGATATTATTTTAACTGCATCTAAGTGAAGTTTATGAGAGGGAGTCATGGGTTGATACAATGTAGTATGATGCTGAGTGGCATGACACATGCAAAATAATGTAGGTGCACATAAAAGTATACACAACTTGAGTAAGTGCACAACTAGTTCAAAGAGAAATTCGCATGAATGATTCATGAATTTTTGAGATGTAGTATATGCAAGGTGCATGTTGGATGATACAACATAGTGTTTGATGGGGTGTACCAAGTACGAAAGTGATGAGTCTTGTGTGAATGCATGTATAACTTGGACTGATGACTTAACTAAGATGTGAGGAGGTTCATGAGAATGTGTTATGAACATTACAAGTTGTTGGAGTGAGGTAGCATAATGTTAACTAGTAGGAAGAGGAAGTACAATGTTTTCATTTTCTTTGACTATGAACCTTGCATTCACATAAAGGATAAGAGAAATATCACACCAAAAGTTTTGTTTGATTCAGAGAGTTCTCCTACATTCAAAACAACTCATATTATTTTTCTTCCAAGAGAGTGGGTAGATAGCTGAATTATTCTCTCACAGAAACCTTAGTTTGACTCGTTCACATCTTCCCAACACTCTCTTTCCTTTCTCTCTATTTCTTCTCTTTTTCACTCCCCCTTTTAACATAACATGTGGGGTTTTCCTCTTTTAGGGTCTAATAAAGTGTATATTATGGCACATATGTATTTTATTTTTGGTCCTCTGGGCCAGAAGTCAATTAAATCACCCCCCACAATCAACAATATCCCACTTGGAAAGTGATCATACAAAAGAAAGCAAAAGAAAAAACATAAGTGATTCTACAATTTGTGTAACACCATCATTTAGTTAGCTTTAAAGTCTAATTGAGCCCATGCAAAGCATCAATTTCTTCATATAAATGGTCATATAATTTTTCATACCTTTATAACTACCACAACTCTTGGAAATTATTCAAGAACTATTCATGAATATTAAATCATAGTGTTCACTTTCCAATTGTACAACATTTTTTTAAAAGTTATAAATATACCTTATATTTAAAACTTTCAAATAATAATATTTGAAGCTTTGATTTAGATATTTTCTTTGCCAACTATGTCCAAGAGCTCATCATTCACAAAGAATACTTTACCAATGTTTTAAGCAACAAAATCTATTATCCACTCTCTATAAGAAGTTCAGCAAAATGAAACAACAAAGTCTAAGATCTAAAACTTTATTGAGTTATTCATAGTAAAAATCAAAGTATCATGTACCTCTTCTAATGAGTATAACATTTATTATTCATCCTTTGATTTTGACGGTTGTATTTCTATTTTTGTTTGCAATCTCTCTTGTTATGTAGTAGGCCTTTTAGTTGACCTGTTACTCTCAATTTACTTTTTCCATCATGTTGCTTTTTTTGTTATGTTTTTCTCTTGCCTTCAACATTTAGAATTGAAGATTTACTTTTAATGATTATTCACAAGCTATTCATGAAGATTATAACATATTGTTCACTAACCAATTGTCTAGAAAAAAATAAATTTCTTTTGAGGTTAGAAATCTACTATACATTTTAAAACTTATACATTGTATTGTTGGAAGTTTTGATTTGGATGTCTTATTTTCCAATAGTGTCCAAGATCTCATCATCTACAATGAAAACTATGCCAAACTTTCTTGTAACAAAATCAGTTATCCACTCTTTACATGAAATTGTGGATTGAAGCATTAGAGTCTGTTAGATATTGCCTATTAGAGGGCTTAGTGCACTAGAGCCTAGTAGAGGGTATAATGCACGTCTGTCTCTCTCTCTCTATAAATAGAGGCTTGTAACCTCTTCTTTTATTAATTTACAATTTGACTTTACCATTCACATGGTATTAGAGTCTTTTTTTTTAACCCTAGAAAAGTAGGGTTCTTTGTGCTGCCACCATTGCTCAAATTGCAGCTGCTGCCACCACTTTGCTACCTTTGTACAGCTGCCTCTTTTGGTTGCCGCTGCTGCCCTTTTAGGCCACCACTGTCACCCCTTCTAGCCACCAGTGCTGCCCCTTCGGGCCACTGGCACCCATTTGGGCTGCCACTCTCACCCCTTCGGGCCACCATCGCCACCTCTCATGGCTGCCATTACCCTCGTCTCAAGGCCGCTACCCTAATTGGGTCATGTGACCAATTTCTGTTGGCCTAATTCAAACTGGCTTGAACTGGGAAAGTTGGTTCAAGACAACACTCGTACCACTTTCCACTTGATGCCTCTAGGTCTGGTGGCATAGTTTGGGTATGATGATTCATTGGCACCATTTGCTTCATCACTGATCTCACTTGTTCCACCACTCATTCATGTGCATCACTAATTAGATGACGAGACATTTGGCTATTGATAAGTCTTTATTATCATGAGTTAATAATGAATAAATAATATAGTTTTAGCCTTAAATTATGATAAATAGACTTATATTTATGTTAGAATGTGAAAAGTTGTTTTCAATTGATTAACGTGAATTTTTAGGTAATTATGTGATTTTATACAAATTTATATGATTTTTACAATCTTACTTTTGAGATAAATGAAGAAAAAGAAATAAAAATACAAATATAACAAAATGAGGGGGACTTGCTAGTCAACCGAGCCTACAAGCGGGTCGAAAGTGTAGTCGAGGAGGAGCCGCGAGTAGGGGCTCGAGCAACTAAGACTGATAGGGGCACGTGTGCACCACTCCCCTTCTACGTCACTAGTGGCCAGCCAACTATGGGACAAGGAGTAGTCATACACGTGCGAGAAAGAAACTTGATCGGAAATATAATATTACCATATATTCCTCAGAAACTTTGATGCATAAGCGATGTGGGACTAAACACGCGTCACACCTTCCCTAGAAAGGGCAGGCAACTAGTGCGGGTTTGAATCCTCATAGAGCCAAAACTCATATTTTTTATTTGATTATCGCAACTTTCTTATAGATTGCTAGTGAAGGATTAAGCAACCAAAATCACTAGATCATCGGCAAAAATCTCGTCAACGTGATTCATAAAGTATTGTTACTAGAATTGTTGAACGATTCGCAATAAAAAGATTGCAAATCCATCAAGTAAATCATCTCTGATTGATCGATGAACAAGTCGTTGTTGAGAAGAGGATGATCTGTCGAGAGACGAGTCACCACCTCTTGAGAGCAAATTGGATGCGATGAAGAGCCTCCTCTTATTGCATAGACCTGAGGATGAAGCTCTTTGACACGTACCCCACCTCCATCCAACTCTTCTCCATCAGGTGACAGTCACTGGAGAGTTGCAAAGTTACCATTTTTCCACTCCACCAAATGACAGCTGTCGAAAACAATTCAACAACCCATTTTATTGATCTTTAGACTTCGCAAAGAGATCTAGAGATTGTCCACGTCATCTTTGTCTAAAGAGAGTGTTCAAGGCCGTGAACACTACATGACTTTCCTCTCAAATGCTTAGGATTCCGGTGTATTACCGACACATCACCGTCGTGACGCCGGAACTCTATTTTCTTATTTTCAACTTAATTTTTACTTTATTTAGTGATCATTTGTGTGATTTAAATTTACCAAGATATACTTCATTCAATTATAATTCTTCTAACTTTTACATATCTTAATTTGATCAATTAAATCATCTGTAACCACTTACGTAAGAATCATCAGGCAGAACTCTATTTCTATTTGATTCACATTCGCCAAATGCTGACATCATCTTGACATCTGCACCCTTATTTCTCTTTTTTATAAAATTTAAATATATTTTATTTTTATTTCTTAGTATAAAATTCATAGAAAATAATATTCTTTGAGAAAAATTCTAAGTAATTACCCCATATTATATTACATCCCTGTGATTGACCTAAAAAATTACCACTATTTTTGGAAGTTTTATTGAATTATAATTGATATATTTTTTAAAAATACTTCTAAATATTCAAAAAATTATATTTTCTAGTTTTATAAATTTTAAATTTACGTGATTTACTATACAACGACTAAATCATGTCAGCTACCTTAAGAGAGTCATAGTTACTCTCACCGTTTACCTGTGCTTGGTTGAATCTCTTCACTTTGACATTTAGAGCACTAGGCAAAAATCACATTATTTGAGCATCCGCAGGGACCATCACAATGCTTTGTTTTAATTAAACAATCGAATTCCCCTTGTTTGTACCAGTTCTAAGCCGACTGTTCGATGCCCAAGGAAGGCCCCTACCCTAGCCACCTGCCCATGCCCCAGGGCGCAGCACGGGCGAGTGGTGGGGGTTGCTCTTGGCCCGTCCCCCGATCAGCACGCAGCAACTCTTATTGATTTGCTGTTGATACCTCCTCCAGCAGAAGGTATTGTTCACGACATGTTATTCTATCATGACCCAACTTACTCTCCCATCATATACCTTTGATGGTCATAATTATGTTTCATAGGCCACAAGTTTCGAAGACTTTCTTATAGTCCATTGCTTGGTACATCATCTGATAGAGCCTTCACCTACACTAACTACTTCAACTTAAAATACTTGGACTCAATTTGACTTTACCATTTACTTTTAGATGTGTCAAAGCATTCTTTCAACTATTGCTCAACCTCTCTCATGTATCAAGCCTACAAACACATTATGTTATATCTTGGAGACTCAATGTAAACAAAACCAACATCTATCGCAAGGTAGAAAATTTCAAGTCTATGTTTGCCTACAAACAAAATAGTCTCTTCATAATCACTTTGGACGTCTCCAAGCTCTTCTACAAGAGTGATCTCTCTATCAACCACCTACGATTGACCCACACCTTAGAACGATATCACAAGGAACTTATTGCCGAAGTTTATCTCACTAGCTTTTAACCTTCTATTGCTTCTCAAATTCATGGGCAAGTATTTTTTGGTACCCAAGTTATGAATATGACATATATATTCTCCTCAACTCTTCATGTGAGTACCAAAGCCCCTTAATCTCTTGTGCTAGATTCGTCTGCCCTAGTAGCCTCCAATACTTGTGGTCAGAATGGGGAGCATGGCTCTAAGCCTCCTACTTCTCGTGGCAAATGCCCTCCTAAAGGCTGCCCTACATTTATTGTGGTAAGATCACTCATGCTTCAGAAAATTATTGGAAGTAGCTTGGGAAGCCTAAATGGGATTAGGTTATGCTTTCTTCTACTACTCTCAGCCCTACTCTACTTGGTATATCTATGCCACCAGCCGAGTCAACTATCCAAATACACTTCACTCTAATAGAATATGAGGCATGGAAGCAATCTCAAGCATCCATGTCTACTATCATCTTGGCTTTCACCTTAGGTACACATGCTCTTCTTGCTTCTAGATCGTTGTGGTTATTGACTCAAAGGATTTAACTCATCTGATTGGAACTTCCTCTATCCTCTCTTTCCTTACTCCTACCACGGCCTATCCACTCATCTTTATTGTCAATGGTTCTTCATGCTCTGTTAAAGGGTGTGGGTTAACTAAACCTACCCCCTTGCTTACCTTATCTGATGTTTTATATGTTCCTAACTTTTCAACTAATCATTTTTCTATTAGTGTCATCACACATACCCTTAATAGTGTCACCCTCTTTTACCCTTTCCATTATGTCTTCTAAGACCTTCGCACTGATTGAAGGATTAATTTGGGGTGTGAAAATGTCGTAAGATATATGAGCTTGTGTCAGATACCCTTTCATCAAGGCTTCTTATTTTATTTTTCAGTTCTTTTGTTTCTTCTTCTATTTTGTGACATCATAGACTTGGCCATCCTTGTTTTTTTAAACTTAAATAATCTTTACCATGGTTATCTTTATCTAAGTTTGTGTGTGAGTCGTGTCAAATGGATGAACATCATCATTCTACTTACCCTACTCGTGATTCTATTCCTTCCTCTTATCCATTCAACCTCATTTACTACGATATTTGGGGTCTCGTTCATGTTCCATCACCTTTGTGTCATCTTTATTACATCGTGTTCATTGATGATTATACTCGAGTTAGTTAGTTATCTCTCATCAAAGATCACACGTAAACCCTTACCATTGTTCTTCAATTTACATATGAAATGATTACCTAATATTTCACCACTTTAAAAATTATTTAGATTGACAATGTCTTATAACTTGTCCAAATTATCTTCCAAAACTTTTGTGCTAAATACGGAATCATCCACCAAATTACCTATCTTTACATCTATCTTCAAAATGATGTTGTGAAAAGAAAACACAACATTCTACTTGACATTACTTGCACACTACTCTATAAGATGCACGTTCTACACTATCTATGATTTGAATGTCATCATGATTGGCACTTATCTTCATAATTGCCTTCCCTCCTGTCTTTTGAGTGGTGTGATCTTTCTTACTCATCTTTTATCAGATGTTTTTCTCTTTTCCTTATCACGTCATAAATTTGGATGTACTACTTTTGTGTAAAATCATATCTCATCTTTATCTAAGCTTGCTCATCGGGCGTTAAAAGATATATTCATTGGTTATTTGCACATGTAGAAGAGATATCATGTCTATTTCCCTAATACACGATGCTATATTACTTCCACTGACTTCACCATCCATGAAGATGTTTCCTACTTATCTCCATCTCTTACTCCTTTCTCTGCATCTACATCTCTACCCTTGAGATTTATTTCTACTCTTCCATCATCTTTGTTGCCTTCTCCAAGAATCTCTACTATCATTGTACTTTCTACTATGTCACCTCCTCTACTCATCTTCAAGGACTGTTCGACTTCATCAATGCATGTGATACTTATTCTTGAGTCTCTACTGTACATATCCATAATTGATGATTTCACTTCGCTAGTCATCTCTTGTACAACACCAAACTCCACTTTGTCATCATCTTCCACACCTAAACCTAGTGACCCACCTTCTAATGACCTTCACCTTCCTATTGCCTTGTGGAAGGATACCTGTGCTTGTACCCAATGTCTCATTGCCTAATTTGTATTCTATGACTATCTCTCTCCCACCTACAATACTTTTGCCTTTGTTGTGTCCTCTAAGTTGCTGCCCAATACATATCATGCTGCTCTTCATGTACCTAAGTAGAAAGCAACGATGGATCTAAAGTATCACACCCTAATGCATCACAGTACATGGAACATAGTACCGCACCCTATTGACACCAATATTGTAATGTGCAAGTAAATTTTCACCCTAAAGTATCATCTAGATGGCACCATGTCTCATCACAAGGCTCAATTAGTAGTTAGAGGATTCACTTAATCTCATGACATTAACTATACTGAGACATTCTTTTAGGTTGTCAGCATGAACTCTATTCGAGTTCTTTTATCTTTGGTGATCAATCTCAACTAGTCTCTCCATCATGAACATCTCCAACATCTTTTTATATGGTGATCAAATAGAACAAGTCTTTATGGAGCAACTTCTAGGGTATGCTACTTAGGGAGAGACTTTCTAGGTTTGTCTTCTTTGTCATGTTATCTATGGACTCAAACAGAGTCTTCGTGTCTAGTTTATTAAGTTCAACAACCTTTTCACATCTTATGGCTTTACCTTCTGTAAAATTAATCCGACAATAATGCACAAGACAACATCTATGGACTTTGTGATACTTGTCATATATGTGGATAACATTATCTTGACTAGTGGTGATGAGGTTGATATCTTTGCTACTAAAGTTTATTTTCATATGTACTTTGTGATGTGTGGTGTGCACTTGTCATTGTGTTTAAATGCATACTATCTGATAATATTTTTAACTAAGACTTAATAAAATACTAGTATAGATGTAAGTCTTAGGTTGAACACAAGGAAATTGATTAATTTGTCATAAAAATTAATTTACTTTATATATAAAGTGATTTAAATATTTTATTGATACTTAATAGAAATAATAAAATAGAAGGGTGAGGTGAGAAGAATAAAAGAAGGGAAGTGAAGTAAAGGAAGAAGGAAAAGAGAGAGAGAAGAGAGAGCTCTTATGAGAGAGAGAAGGGATGAGATCTCTCGTGAAAGGGATAAAAAGAGAGAGGAAGAGAGAAATCTCACGTGAGATAGAGAGAGAGAAAGAGAATGAGAGAGAGGAAGATCAATCTAGAGAGAGAAAGAGAAGGAGATTGAGAGAGAGAGAGGGAGAGAAAGGGAGAGATCTCACGAGAGACAAAGAGAGAAGAGAGGTCTCACAAGAGAGGTAGAGAGAGAAATAAGACAAAAATGAAGAAAGAGAGAAAATACGATCAACTCGTGTTCTCAGATGAATGTGTGCTCGAAGATTCACACACGACATGAGGTCAGCCGTGAATGTCTCTAGCTTGTTTTAACTGTTGAACACTCATTAATCAACCTTTAATCTTGGTGATTTTGCATTTGAAAATAGAAAAATACTCATTATTTGTAGAATGTTGAGAATGTAAATATGTCGAGATTTGACTGTAAAAATTAATAAAAAATAAGTTGAAAATGATCTTAGTTTAATCTCAGATGAGTTTCAGAGGATTCAAAAAAAGAAGGAAGATCATTCATTAAATTTTGAATTAGTTCTACTCATTTCAATCAAAATGTGTATGTAATAGAAATAGCTTGTCGTGAAACGTAAATAAACGACAAAACTAGATAAGTAAATGCTGAAAGTAGAAAATAAATCATTGCTCAAATTTAATGCCTCTTAAGCAACTAGAGACACCGGTGTGATGGCTTGGTTTCATCTGATTGTGCCACACCAAGTCAAAAGTCACAAAAGTATCGTCCGAAAGCATTGTGCTACTTGTTGGAGAGAGCTACTGAAAGAAGGGTTGACCACACTGTCAATGCCATATGAGGGAAGAAGGGAAGAGCTGACGACTCGCCAGAGGTCTTGAGTGTAGTCAGGGGAGGAAGGAAGAAGTTTGTTGATCACTAGAGACATCGATCGTGCAAAAGGAGGAAAGAACAAATTCCATATTTGCGACTACCATCGGGATTTTAAAGATATTTGATAATGTCTATTTTACTAGATAATAATTGATTATTGTCTATATATCCCTGATGATGATATGTGTGAGAACTTTTCCTAGTATCGTGGCTCTTTGAGTGATGCAAGATCAACCCATTGTGAATTGCTACTAATTGGGAACTTAAGTTCCCGTACTGTGGCGCCTCTATAGCAATTGAATCGGCCTTTAAGGCCATGTGCATGTTGAGTGGCGTCAAGTTCGTGAACCACCGATGGATCACTTTACGCATTTGGTATCGTGGTGGTTCACCCACTACATGATCAAATAAATTGGATGACGTGGCTCTCTACGTACCATTGGATCATGCCACACTCCAAATGGCTACACTAAAATAGATGAAAATTTTTAGTCCCACATTGGAAATATTTTGAAATATATGCCGAATATAAACTAAAGCTATGTCTCTCAATAGAGATCCCCTCTCCCGAAATAAAATAATGTCCATGATCATCTTGAGAGAAGGAAATAAGGTGGTCCGCCCTTGCATGCGCACGTGTGTACATGCCCTCCTTGCCCCACGATTAGTTGACCACCAAGAGGTGGAAGGGGAGTGACGCACACGTCTATAGAGCAAGGCCTCTGCCACTCAAGCCCAGCTCATGGCTCCCTTGGTCTGGGTCTACCTGCTCGATCGTTGTCCCCCCTATTGGTCAACTATCGAGTGTTGGCTTGTTAGTGGGTGGAAGAATTTTTATATTTTATTATTTTTACTTTAATAATAAAAAAATATGCTAAGTATTCTAACTTCATACTTTTAAAATTAACAATATATCTTATATTTATTCTACAAGTTAACAAAATAAAATCAAATAATAAAACTAATTAAAACACATAAATCTAACTTTAACAATGTAAAACTTGCAAACACTACATTATTTTTTTACTACTAAACCTTATTTTCATATAATGCAGTTCACCACATTATTTCAAATTAAGATTTGTAAAAGTCAAAAGAATCGTAATTGAATGAACAATAGTTTGGTAAATTTAAATCACATAAATTATTACTAAATAAAATAAAAATTAAGTTAAAAATAAGAAAATAGAGTTCTAATGTTGCGATGGTGATGCATTAGCGATGTATTAGAATCCAAAGCATTTGGGAGGATTGTCATGTAGTGTCTACGGCCTCGAAGGCTCTGATTGGACAAAAATAACATGGGCAATTTCTAGATCTTCTTGTGAAGTCTAGAGATTGATGAAATGGATCGTTGAATCATCTTCAGTAGTTGTCATCCGAAAGAGTAAAAAAAATAACTACTTTGCGGCTCTCCACTAGTAGTCATTCGACGAAGAGAAGTTAGATGGAGGTGAAACGTATGTCAAAGAGCTTCATTCTTAGGTCTGCACAGTAAGAAGAGGCTCTTCATCGCATATAATATACTTTCAAGATGTGACGACTTGTCTCCTAACAAATTGTCTTCTTCCTAATGACGGATTATTTGTTGATCAATTAGAGATACTTTACTCAATAGATTCACAATCTTTTTATTACAAATCATTAAAAAAAATTAGTAAGAATGCTCTACAAATTACGTCAACAAGATTTTCACAGATGATCAAGCAATTATGTTAGCTTAATCCTTCATTGACAATCTATAGAAAAGTCAGAATTTAATCAGATAAAATACAAGTTTTGACTCCAATACGATTCTAACCCACATCGGTCGCCCCCCTGCATGAGAGAGATTAAAATAAGTACTCTAATGCCCTAATATAGTGACGTCATGAGGGTATATCTCTATTATAACTAAGGGATATTTTAGGTATTAAAAATTTTAAAATTATTTTAGAAGGTGTGAAGTAAGTTTCATCTCACATCAGTTGTACATCAAAGTTTGGAGCAAATATATAGTAATATCACATTTTTAAGTAATGAGTATTTTTCTATTACATGTACAACCACTCTTTCTCCCACAATTGGTTGGCCATCGGTGACGTAGAAGGGGAGTGGCACATGCATGCCCCTATCACTCCACAACCACTCAAGCCCCTACTCGCGACTCCTCCCACTACGCTTCCGACTTGCTTGCAGGCCTGGCAGATCCCTCCTTTTTCTATTTTTTTTAAATTTTTTTTCCTTCATTTCTATTATAAAAATTATATAAATTTGTATAAAATCACATAATTAGGCAAAAAATTATATTAATCAATTGAAAACTACTTTTCATAATTTAACATAACTATAAGTCTATTTATCATTAGTTAAGGCTAAAAACTATATTATTTATTAATTATTAACTCATGATAATAAAGACTTATCACCTATGTTGTCAATGTTTTTAGTCAATTTATGTAGGAACCTCGGATAGTACATTAAGAGGGGATATTACGGATTCTCGCATACGTCAAGCATTTCCTTGGCAAAAGTCTTATCTATCAATATCATGATCATCTTTGTATTAAGTCCTATTCTAATACAAATATGTTGAGGACAAAGGAGATCGAAAATCAATGACAAGATATTGCACATATATTGGAGGTAATTTAGTCACCTAACATTCTCGAGAATAAAAATTGTCTCTTGTTCTAGTGTGGAAGTTGAGTATTGAGTTATGTTTGTTATTGTTCGTGAGATGGTATGATTATTTTTTACAATCATTTCTACAAGACTTATGTATCACAACTCTAATGCCTATGCCTATGCATTGTGATAACCAAACATCTATCTCTCTTACTGAAAATCTTGTTGTTCATGAGAGGACCAAGTATATTGAGATCGACTATCACTTTATTCATGACAAGGTGTTGATGGAGTTATTTCAACACCTCATATGTCATCATCAAATCATCTTGCTGACATCTTTACCAAAAGTTTTATTGATATGTCATATGATTGTATGAGACCTAAGTTGGGCATTGACATGACTTAGTCGTTGTATAGTAAATCATGTAAATTTAAAATTTATAAAACTAGAAAATATAAATTTTCAAATATTTAGAAGTATTTCTAAACAAATATATTAATTATAATTTAATAAAACTTCTTAAAAATAGTGATAATTTTCCAAATCGATCATAGGGATGTAATATAATATAAAGGAATTATTCAGAATTATCTTCAAAAAATTCTATTTTCTATAAATTTTACACTAAAAAATAAAAATAAAATATATTTAAAATTCACGAAAAAAGGAAATAAGGGTGCGGATGTCAAGATGATGTCAATGCCTGATGAATGCGAATTGGGCAGAAATAGAGTTCCACCTAGTGATTCTTACGTAAGTGATTATATTATAGATAATTTAATTGATCAAATTAAGATCTGTAAAAATTGAAATAATCATAATTGAATGAGGTATATCTTGGTAAATTTAGATCACACAAATTATCACTAAATGAAGTAAAAATTAAGTTGAAAATAGGAAAATAGAGTTCCAACATCGCGGTGATACGTCGACGATGCATCAGAATCTTGAGCGTTCAAGAGGATCGTCGTGTAGTGTCCATGGCCTTAAAGACTCTCTTTAGACAAGGATGACGTGGGTAATCTCTAGATCTCCTTGCAAAGTCTAGAGATCAATGAAATAGGTTGTCAAATTGTCTCTAACAGCTGTCACCTAACAGAGTGGAAAAATAATGACTTTGCGGTTCTTCAGCAGTTGTTACCCGATAGAGAGGAGCTAGATGGAGGTGGGGCGCATATTAGGGAGTTTCATCCTCAAGTCTGCACAGTAAGAGAAGGCTCTTTATTACATTTAGTATGCTCTCAGGAGGTGGTAACTCGTCTCTTGGTGGATCGTTGTCTTCACGACGATGACTTATTCGTCGATCAATCGGAGATCCTTTACTAGATTGATTCATGATCCTTTTATCGCGAATCATTCGACAATTTGAGTAACAATACTCTACAAATCGTATTGATGAGATTTTCGTCAATGATCTAATGATTCTAGTGGCTTAATCCTTCACTATCAATATGTAGGAAAGTCATGATAATCAGATAAAAAATATGAGTTTTGGCTCTAGGAAGATTTGAGAATATGTTGGTTGCCTGCCTTTTATAGGAAAGGTGTGACATGAGTTTAGTCCCACATCGTTTGTGTGCCGAAGTTTCTAGCAAATATATAGTAATATTATATTTAAAATCAAATCCCTTTCTTAGGCATGTATAACTACTTTTTGCCTCACAACTAATTGGCCACCAATGACATAGGAGAGTGGTGCACACGTGCCCCTATCGGTCCTAGCCACTTAAGCCCTTGCTCACGACTCCTCCTAACTGCATTTTTGACCTGCTTGTAGGCCCAACTGACTAGTAAATCCCCCCCATTTTATTATATTTTTATTTTTATTTATTTTTCTCTATTTATCTCAAAAGTAAGATTGTAAAAATCATATAAATACGTATAAAATAACATAATTATCCAAAAATTCACATTAATCAATTGAAAACTATTTTTCACACTTTAACATAAATAGAAGTCTATTTATCATGAGTTAAGACTAAAACTATATTATTTACTAATTATTAACTCATGATAATAAAGACTTATTAAGTATGTTCGATTCATATGCTCCAACTTGAGGAAGAGTATTAGATATAACCCATTATAGGGCTCAATGCACCATAGCCTATTAGAGGGCTTAGTGCACTGGAGCCCATTAGAGGACTAAATACACTAGAGCCTATTAAAGGGCTTAGTGCACCGTCTCTCTCTCTCTCTCTCTCTCTCTCTCTCTCTCTATAAATAGAGACTTGGTACCTTTTCTTTAATTAATATACAATTTGGCTTTACTATTCACAGAGTCTACGATCCAAAGCTCCATTGAGTGGTCTATATTGAAAATTAAAACTTGTACATCTACTAATGACTTTGTAAAATCATTATTCATTCTTTGACTTTGATTACTACCTTTTTTCCTTTGTTTGTAGTCTCTCTTGATATGTGTTGTACTTTTTAATGACTTTTTCCTCATGATTTATTTTTGCCACATTATCGACTTCTCAAATGTGTTCCACTACTACCTTTAAGACTTAGAACTGAAGTTGATGTTTCTTTTGATTCTTTCCTACATATATCTTCTCTTCTACTCCAATTACAAATTTCATAGAATTTCAATAACTTTAAAGGCTACTAACAGTATTTACAATGGACCTCCAACTATTGAAGAAAGAAGATAACTAAATTATTACAATGATCTCATCATCAAATATAATATGTATGGAACTCAATTTTCTGATTATGAAATTGAAGTCATTAACTTGGTTTGTTGCAAATGTACCTTGTATTATCATCAAATTGAAACGATGCCATGTTTAGTATACCTTATTTAATTTCAAAGATTGCTCACACATCTTATAAGACAACCATTAAATAAGTTGTGGTCTTCTCATTCAAAATACTACATGTGACGTTTTTTAACATTCTTTGAAAAATTATTTTAAGAAATTGTCTATCTACTAATTTCTAATCTTTTGTGACACTTCCTCTTACTTCACATGTAGCAAGGACTGATTGAGCTTCTTCTCATGTAAGTAGTCTTCTATCTGCATTTTCCAATATCTAAAGACCTTATCATTGAATTTTCTAATTATCTTTCCCATGATTAATTATCATAGTCTCACTCTTCCTCTAATAGAGTTTGTCAACAATAAAAACCTTAACCCAAATTCTTTGAACACCACTATGATACTAATTAGAAAACAAAATAAAACACCAAAATTCCTTTTTATTGTAGGAAAATGACAAGGAAAAAGATACTAGAAATGAAGAGTGTGGAGGTAGTAGAGAGAATAATATGGAGAAGAGAAACAACACGCTAGGGGTTTTACATAATTTAAAGAGTTCTTCTACATTCATGACGCAACTTATATTGTTCTTCTAAGAGAGAAGTTCTTCTCTCAAGATCTAAAGGGTAGAGAGTTGGATTTTCCTCCTACTAGAATTTTAGTTCAGCTATATCCTATCTTCCCAACACCCTTTTTCTTTTATCTCTATACAATAGGTGGTGTCAGCCCCACACTCTAGGCCAATAAACAAGAGATTAGGGCACATACATCCCTTTGTTTTTCAAGTTTGTGTCTTATAGGCAAACCTAATTAAATTGATCTTTACATTAAATATTCAGAGGGTGTGGCACAAATGCTATGGTGTAGAACAAGGCATATACATGGTGTTAGCATGATACGATATAAGCAACAGGATACAACACAAAGCAATTACGCACATGCATGGAATGCACAAGTAGAGATATGTAGAACATACATCAATTACACAATATAAGCATAATGACGTTAAAGTATGAAGTAGACAACCCTACAAGTGAGCCCCACTTTATCAAAAAACATACAATGTTAAGTAAATCTTATTGAGATGTTGGTCATAATATATATTAAAATATTGCTAGGCAATTATGCGTTATCTCCCACGCTATCAAGTTATTTTGTTATTACATCATAAGGGGAGGAGGGAGGCATGCAGCTGCTCAGGCCTTAGGCCATTGTCAAGACAAGAGTGGGAGAATGTTGTAGTTGGAATAGTTGCCAAGCTCACCACTATCGTAGCTAGAGTTAAATCTGTGTAATCATAAGAAAAGCCAAGTGAACTCTTTTTATAATTATTGGGAGCCATTTTGTTTTGGAATTAGAGGTTAACCTCTCTTGTTGTGTGCTTTGATTTGAAAATAATATACAATTCCTTTGTAAAATGAAAACGTATGTGAAGGTATCACTCAAGTATGATGGTGTGTAGAACCCATCTCCATCAGCTCAAGAGACACCGACAGTCTGAGTTCAGTCCGATTGATGTGCGAAGACGAAGGGGCATGGCCTTCACTACATGACCTAGTCATTCAGGACGATGACATTCCACCTCCGCGACAACGATGAGCTTGAGCTCACCCTTATCTTTCTTTGTATTTTCATGTTGACTTGTTGGGCCTCGTGTTTGTGTGTTAGCGGGCCCAATTCTATATGTGTGTGTTGTTATTTGTGTCTCCCTTTCTTTAGGGTTTTATTGGGTCTTTCTCTTGAGGCCCAATTAAGACCCTAAGGGAGGGGACTTATGTTTCTTTCCTTTTAGGCCTCTTTTGGGGCTTATTTGGGTCTTCATTTGAGGCCCACTTAAGCATCATACAAGGGCCCTCCTCTTTCTCCTTTTAGGGGAGCTTATTGTGTCTCTCTTTTAGAGGCCCAATAATCCCCTTTTGTAGCCTTTTTGTGGCTTATGGGCTTGAGGGCCTCAAGTGAGCCCACCTCCCCTTAGCCCACTTGTGGGCCCTATATAAGGGGAGGTAGGACCCTCCCTCAGAAAAGGCGCCAAATTTTGTGAGAAATTATCATTTGTGAGTTACCTTCTTCGTAACCTAGGATAGGGAGGGAAGGAGGGAGAGGAAGGCCATCGATACCCTTTGAGGATTTTGTTCCTCGTGACATTGTTGCCTGAGAAGTCCCGCCGCCATTGTCGGACATCGTCATTGTCATGTGAGATCGCTGCAGTCACCAAACAAAATGGTCACAGTTGCCGCTGCAACCACCGCCGCCTATACTGGAACCCCGTCATGTCGTTGTGACGAAAGGGGCTTGCTTTGCCTCCCTACAAGCCGTCACTAAGCACTCTGCCAGAGTCTCTTGACTCCCAATTTGACCGCCACCTCTTCCTCTGAAACTCCATCATAAACTTGTCGGAGCCGCCATCCGCTGCTCCACCCAGTTGCTGGCCATTCGTCAATGAACGCCTACCTGCCGCCAACATTGGGAGAGACCCTGCAGCCGTGCCGACAAGCCAGATTCAGTCCAAGCTCCTCACAGGCCCCCGCCGGAGTTTCTCGATGATCACCGCCATCACGCCGTTTCTGGCACCACGTAGACTAGGAGGGCTCAACCCTCATTGGTATCATCGGCCGGATCGTCTTCTTCCTCTACTCTGCTTCCCGACGCCATCAAAGAAGGCCGATCCTTCTGACGACAGTTGGGCTTCCACCCAACCGCCGACGCTCGACATTCCCTCCGAAGCGCCGCTGATGCTTGGCATTCCCGCCGATGTGCTATTGACGCTCGACATTCCCCCTAAAGCGCCATTGACGCTTGGCATTCCCGGCGATGTGCTACTGATGCTCGGCATTCCTGCCGAAGCGCTACCGCCGCACGTGCCCCCCACGCTGGCTCTTGCGGCCCGCATGTCCACCCGGTGTCGCTGCCTACGTGCCTCGAGGCACGCCGTGCAGCTTGTCGCGCGCGCCCCTTAGCGTGCCCTTCGGCCCACCAGCTGGCCCACGCCCACGCCGACCATGCCACACCTTATGAAGATGACTACTGCGACTCTCGACCAAGACCAACCGTTGACGTTGAGCATCGTTCTTCACTATACGTCTCTACTTACGTCAAGTCTCCACTCCATCACAACCCTCCAGGCTACACAACCCCGAAGGTTAACTTCATATCCCTTTTTACTTAAGTTTAATTATCTTTCAAAGGGTTTTCTTGGCTCATTTCCACCACCATTAAGAGAACGTAGACAAGATAGGACGGGTTATAGGATCATGTCTTCTAATATTGTGTCACACTCGTCACCCTTCGTGAGCTGCAGCCCTAGGCTACTTCACGATAACTGTTCCGCCGTATTTCTCGATGTGGACTGAGAGGGTCTCACACTTATGATCGTCGAGTGTTTCTCCAAGTTATCTTAGGTTGATAGTGTATGTTGGTACGCCTGTCTGTACTTAGGTTAAGTGGTTAGACCTAAAGTCTAGATCCCATACATTCTTATTGGATCGATCCGACTATTCTATCCTAAGTCTTAAGTTTCATTGATCAGATACAAGGGTTCTCGCCTCATCCTGTATCAAAGTAGGTCATGACCAACACCTACAAAGAGAAAACAAGATATCTTTGGCTTTTATATATTTTAGTTGGTGCCTTGTATTGTTGTCCGCCCCCAAGGAAATGCCATGATGCACCACTAGCAAGTTGAATATGACTTTTGCTCTAACAAATTTGAATGCATCTAAGTTAGGTAGTGATATAATGTGGTTTGGCATTGGATGGTGTGACACATGCAAAACGAAAGACGTCACATCTATGTGTACATGAGTTGAGTAAATGACACCATTAGGTCAAAGAGAGATTCACAAAGTGGATTTATGAATTTTTGAGATGTAATACATCAAAGTGGTGTATTGTCATGGCACAACGTTGTCAACATGATGCAACATGTGCAAAATAAAGGAAGCTAGTGTGAATTTATGAATGACTTAGATGAATAACTTTGCTAATACTAAAGATGTTCAAGGGAGTGTGTCATGAAGATTGAAAGTTGTTGGAGTTAAGTGACTCAATGTTAGCATGGTATGGCACATATAACACTATGTGACATAAGGTAGTAAAAACATGCGTGCGATGTGCATGTAAAAGTTTAATGCACATAGTAGACACAATAGATGCAATATGAGGTTAAAATATGAGGCAATTAACCTTGTAAGTCAATCAAGACGATGATCACAATACACAAAAAAAAACAGAAAAGGAGTAGTTAAAAGTAGCCCTCATGTCTGACGCTATCAAGCTGTCACATCATAAGATAAGGTGAGTCTAACTCGAGGGGTAAAAGAAGAAAAACTATAGTGGCTCTTCTTTTTAATTAATGGGAAGCATCATCCTTATGAATTAGAGATTAACTTGGAGCAAATAAGGTCTACATTTAACTTTTATTTGAGAGTAATATACTATTCTTTTGTAACCTAGAAGGTCATGAATAGGTGGATCAAATAAGGTCTGCTTGGGACACAATGGCAATGTAGATTTGGGAATAGAGGGTCAGCCAGAGCCTATTTATATATTTGGGTTGGACCTTTCTTTTGCCCGCCCACCCCTGAGGAGCTGCCACAACGCACGGCTCCGGCTGGGGCGAATGCGACCATGCATCTGGCATCTCTGAATGCGTCCAAGCCTGGGTCCCCCGACGAGCGAAGCGGGAAGAGGGCCCTCCGAGAGAACTGCCTGGGTTTTGGAAATATTCATCCGGGGAATACCAAGTCCGCCGGAGAGGATAACCCAGCTCGCCGGCCGAGATGGTCCCATGTCCGAACGAACGAACGCACTCGTCGAGCGGACTTTCGCCCCCGGTCTGGTGATTGATTTATCCATTTTAATGGATATCATATTTACTCGATTAACCTCGGAAGGAGAAGTTCGCCAAAGAGAGAAGAGACGCGACGGGTTTATGCTGACCTATTTTCTTCGGAATTCTTCTGTGTCGAAAGAATTTCCGTTCGGGAGGGGGGTGCCGGCTCTCATGAGGCATTCCCGGTTGACTCCTTCCCGTAGTCCATCCAATCCATCCATCGCCTGCTCTGGTCCTACAGCGCCGGAAATCTCTCCCTGAACGCCACCGACATACAGCTCGCCGTTTTGCGTCCTGCTCGCTACCCTCGTAGGTGTCATCGGGGCGGTGACGCGGCCGTGGACTTGACATTAGGTGAGCTTGGTGCCGTCGGGGCTAGGCACAGCACGAGAATGGGGATGAGGAAGGTGGGCAAGTACGAGGTGGGCCGGACCATCGGAGAAGGGACCTTCGCTAAGGTGAAGTTCGCCCATGACACCGAGACGGGGGAAAGCGTCGCTATGAAGGTCCTCGCCAAGTCCACTATCCTCAAGCACAAGATGGTCGATCAGGTAGGTCGCAGGACCTGAACTTCGGATCCCGCCGATTTAAATTTTTTGTGCACGCGCGCCTTTCTGTCCTTTGCTGTCGTGGACAGTTTCGCGGCCGCACGCAGAATCCAAAATTTACGCATAATTGAACCGGTTATTGATCCCCTCGTCCTCGTTGTCTCTTCCATTTCTTGCCCAACGTTGGATGCTTAAGATCCCCATCGATAACCGGGTCCACCCGGCGGTCTGTGTCGACATATTTGTCAGACACACATCTCCTCGTTCTCCCCCTCAATCTTGTGCAAAGTATCGGATTATTTGGATTTCAATCAAAAGAAGGCGCCATGTAGTCAGATCAAATGGCATTTGGGGATTTTAATCCTTCTAGAATTACGAATGCCAAGCACCATGCGTTCGGGATGCTTCATTTCCCAAAGTGGGATCAACTCAATTAAAATTAATTGCCTTGAGGTTAGACATCTTCGGCAATGTGTAGCAACCATGTCTTTCACGTTGTTTTCTATGTTAGACTTAACTGTCGACATGCCTTCTGAGAAAATGCAATCGATGACACTCTATAACTCCGTTATCCAGAGGAATACACCATCTACTGACAGCATTCTTCCTGACTGGACTTTGCATCCCCGTTCTTCCCATTTCCAGCCTAACTTTCTACTAACTACAAGTCTATTGCAGATCAAGAGGGAAATTTCTATAATGAAGATTGTCAGGCATCCATACATAGTTAGATTGAATGAGGTATGACTCCTACGTTCTGATACTATTCTGGAAGTCAAGTTTTCCGCTTTGTGGACAATCAACATTAAAATCTTGCTTGGATCGATTTCTTCAGGTTTTGGCCAGTCGAACAAAAATATACATGGTTCTGGAACTTGTCACTGGTGGAGAATTGTTTGATAAAATTGTAAGGCTTTTATGATTATGAAAACTTAAGTTGAACGCATGCTATTTGCATTGGTCTCTTTTGTTTAATTTTTCTAGTAAACCGAGGTATGATAGACATGTCATTCAATTCTAACAGAAACCTTTCTTTTTCGGATCTATTTGTGACGACTCATCATCTTTTCGCTCCCTGGACTTTCTATTTACCTTTCACCAGTGATTCCATGGTTATCTGTCTAAAGTTTTTTAAATTCAAAACGTGTATATCTGATGTTGAAATGTGGTTAATTGTTCGAGAAAACAATAGATGAGCTCAGCCTTCTGTCGGGCCATGTAAAAATAGGGAACCTTTTCAGTTTTCAGTAACATACCAGACTAACATCTATTTATCAATGTTGGGCATAACTTGAATCCTCTACTTGGGGCTCAGGTTATGGATTTCCATGAATCCACTGATGTTGATCTCGAAGATGGTTCACTTACTTGCTTTGTTATGGTAGGAAGTACCGTTTTCCTAGACACACCGGTGTGGAGAAACATAAAGAAGTTCATTCCAAGGTTTATAATGGTGGTTGAAAACTTGCAAGCCCTAGTGGAGGACAAATGCATATGTTTGACTTTGGCTTTTAGTAATTTACCCGAGCCTGAAGATGACCCTGATTAGGGATGAAGAAGCTCATCATTGGTGCTTAATAATGCATAATTCTATAACTTGGGAACGCACACTGGAGACTATGACATTGTTATGTCCCATAATTGCTATGTATTCCTTCATTTCATTTCATCAGAGAAGTGTGATCTGTTCACTATCTTCTAGGGGAACAACAATGCGCTGATTGGTTATAATTCATGGGATAGTGCATGTCGTTTTCTTATAAAAGTCAATTTTCTCTCTAGGCCCACCAAGGAAAACTCACTGAGAATGAGTCCAGGCGGTACTTTCAGCAACTTATAGATGCAGTTGACTATTGCCACAGTAAGGGTGTGTACCATAGAGATTTGAAGGTTTGCTTATTTCTGGTCTTCTGATTTTTTGGCCTTTTCTTTCTTTGGATATTTTTCGTGACAATATGATGTACAATGTGCAGCCTGAGAATCTTCTTCTTGACTCAAATGGAAACTTGAAAGTTTCAGACTTTGGGCTCAGTGCGTTGCCCCAGCAAGTAAGCAGAATTCCCTTCTAAAGATTATGAGGCATGTTAAGGCGATTCCAGGTTATCTCTTTTATACCATTCTTTATGTTGTTTTTGGTTATCATGTTTAGGGAGTTGGCCTACTTCATACAACATGCGGAACTCCGAATTATGTAGCTCCTGAGGTGCATCCTAGAACCTTATTTCGAGCTCAAATTTTGGACAAGCTTCTGCAGCTAAAGGGAATGGTCAACCATGTTATGCATACTTGCCATCATTGTTGAGTGCTGGGTGATACGGATCAATGGCTCAATTACTAACATAGACTAATGTTTCAAACAGAATTATACTAAAATCATAAGACACGAGGATATCTGTGGGGAATCGTCACATAAACGCATATGTATTAGGACAAATTTATCCAACGTAGATTTGGTGGGGTTAACTAATTTTTCTGAAGAAATATCCAATATACGAAAACTTTACTTGTGCCCTTGGAGAAATGTGAATGTTGTGATGGAAAACTCAAAAATAAGAATTGACCCATAAGCCTGATGCAAAAATTTATCAATATGGCTGATTCAATATCTCCAAAAGTTTCGCAGTTCTTAAGCGATTCATGAAGAACCAAAACTTTAATTGTTGCTAAATTCCCAAAACAATTGCATGAGTATGATTGAAGTGACCAACAGCACTAGATTCATATTTGTCTTATTAGGTGGGAGAGTCGTTCACCATTTCCTTTGGGGAGCTCTGCATTTAGATCTGGATATTGAAGCAAAAGACTGCAATTGAGACTGGTGCTATGATGTATAGAGATCACTGATGTTGGGCTCTACAGATGGGTATTAAAGTGATGTTCTTGAAAATAAATGATAGTAAAGTATCAAAATCTACACGCAATAAAAAAGGACATGAACGTTATGGTGGTCTAATCACTCATATCCCTCCTTCACTTGTCATGCGTTACTTTGGATTTTTCCCCTAAGTTCCTAAAAACCTATGTAGACTGACTCTTCCAAGGTATAATCTAATCTAATGTTTATCATATTCTCGTTCTCAAGGTATCAACTATACCTCTCACCCAATAACAAGCTTAGACAAACGTGGATTAATAAATAACAGGCTTAGATATAACTCTTCTTGTAAAAATGAGAACGTTGGGACAAGCTCAGAGTATTCATTCAATCTTTTTATGCTTTTCAAACCACATAAACTTAAGGATCCATTGGGTATTTATAAAATTGATCTGTTAAAGCTTGAGAATCTTATGTTTCTTAATCATTAATAAATGGAGATCCTCTAGCAGCTGTTATAAAAAGGTTTTGCCTCTTTTAGCTGAAATACGGATTTATTTGTAGATGCTTCGACTTTCAATTTCAGAAAAAATAGCCACGGTCAAACCTCAAGTCTCAGCCCTTTGCTATATACTTAACTACCTTATGCATCAACTATTCATTCATCAACAGTTGACAATCATAATTTATTTTTCGTCTTTTCTCTACAAGTGTCAACATTTTATGTTACAGGTGTCAGCCTCTGTATTTCATGGTTTCTAATTTTCTTGTAGATATTAACCTTTTTATTTCAAGGGTTAGCCCATGTATTTTCTGGCTTCTATTTCATTCATAGGGTTAACACTTATTTTGGAGAAGTCAACCTCTTTAGTTTGACTAAAAAAAATCGCTTTATCATTGTCTACATTTATCTTATTTGCTGCATTTTTCGTTGTTTTCTGTTTGAAAATTTCATTTCTCAATCTAATAAAACTCAATGAATGATTTATATAAATTGTTGAAGAAATAGAGATTTTTTAACGATAAAAATCATTTTATTTGATTCAACAACTGATTATATAGTTTGAATATTCAATGGGAAGAAGTAGAAGATGAAGATATGCCATCTTTGGTGATCCTTGTCCATTTTTTGTTTTCTGGATGTAATCATCGCACAATTTTGTGCCTAAACTTTTTCTAAGAATAAAATGGGGAATTATGTGGCATAACAAACAGAATCAGTAGTGACGTGAATTATTAATTTTTTTCTGGAATATATAGGTGAATAACTGATTATATATATTTTATTTCTTGGACATACATGAATGCTTCTTGAATATACGTGAAATTTTGGATTTTTTTTTAATTTGGTCAGTTATCTCTCTCTTGTGCATTATATCTTTTTTTTTCATAAAAGGGGGTTCTGGAGATTCAGATGAAAGAAACAAGGAAAATAATTGTCTATGGAAAAAGAAGGGTTTTTAAATTCATGGTCAGGTTACAATCTCTGTAATGTCTGCTCTTCATGATCGGCCTTGTAGCTTATTCAGATTTCCATGGTTCCTGGTTTTTATTTCACTTTTATGTCCATCTGTGGTGATTTCTCAACGATGCAGTAGGCTAGATAGTTTGAAGATTTTTCTCTCCATTAGAGGCGTCTGTGGTAAATTAATTTTTCTCAATTTTATCTATTTATGATTGGTTGCATTTCACCTTAAGTCAAGCGTCTTGCAGGAGCTATGCTTGACAATCTTATATCCCAAAGTAAGCATTGGAAGGAAATGGGCCCGTTCTTGTAAGAATGGATAGCTCTGGAAGTTATTACCGCACAATCATATCTACATGTGAACTAGCATCCCAACTCTTACTTACTAGTCACATCTTTTGTTGTCATCTCGTGTCATGACACGATGCTGAGGAAATTATTGGAGTATCAGTGAACTATAGTGTAATAGACAAGAAAAGATGCCCATAGACCATGCATGTTTCTAATGCGTGAAATGGATGTAATTTATCCTGTTTAAAAGCCTTTAAGAAAGGATGCGAGCTGGAGTTGTGGGGTACTCATTGCTGTGTCCTTGTAGTTCCGGTAATTTTTCTTGGGATGCCGAGAATAACATTAGTTTGTATTTGTCGAGCCATAGAAAGGCTGGGCTCCTGTATTCCATCCTTCACTATTTTGACTTTTGCTGCTCCCACTATTATATGTCGTATTGTGTATTGATCCTTTCGCGCATCCTTGATAAGTGTTGTTTCTTGAAAGTACTAACCAAAGTCAATGACACTTTAGGTGCTTGGTCATCAAGGCTATGACGGTTCTGCTGCAGATATATGGTCTTGCGGGGTGATTCTTTACGTTTTAATGGCCGGATATCTCCCGTTTGATGAGTGTGATCTTCCAACCTTACTTAGAAAGGTACTTTTCACTTTGTCAGCAACATAGCAACCATCTCTTTGGTCCCAATTTATGAACCTAGGTTGTCATGCTCTCATGGTTACCTGCATCCACCTATTGTGTAGACCAATGCTGCGGAGTTTTCCTGTCCATCATGGTTCTCTCCCGGAGCAGAGTCCTTAATTCATAGGATACTTGATCCGAACCCGAAGACCGTGAGTATGGCTATTAAATTTTAGTTGCGTTCCTAAACTTATCTTGTTCTTCGCTATTATTGGCAATGAAAACAAAAGATTCCCTGACAGATAACTCTATTTTTATTCATACATACTGATGATAATGGGAGATCTTTTATGGTTTTGTGTAATGTCCAGTCTACACATTCTTCTGCTGTTTTTCTTCTTAATTTTTCAGTCCTTGAGCTTCGCAATTGTCTCAATTAAAGAACTCTGTCTAAAAATATACCATGAATATCCTATCTGCTATCTGAAATCTCCTAGGGTGATGAATATGTCTGGGTATCCTGTTGATTTATGATAAAATGCCCATTCTAGATTTCTCGAGAGTTGTAAGACGCTGCTGAGACGCAATTGGCATGTGGACTGGTAATAAGAATCAAGACCCCTCTTCATGACAGACAAGTTAATAATTCTGGTCCTGCGGAAGAAAGATACAATTGAAAACACTTTTTTAGACGAATGTATTCTTCTGTGTATGCTGATTAGAACAATTGAGAATGAAAGTTCCCAAAAGAATTTCTCAAGCATTAAAGTGCGAGATTGATTTTCTTTCAATTACAAGTTTGTACACCTGTTTTTCACAACCAAAAGAGCAAAAACAATCAGAAATTTGACAGGGAGGAAGGCAATTCCACCTGTCGTTTCATGGGATTGTTCTTGTGGGATACTCCACAGTGTTAGGGTATTCTTCGTTGGTCCACGGACTTCAACTCATGATCGAACATTCAGACCTAAAAAACGAATTAAACTCAAATCATGACTATTTGATTAACGTAGGAAAAATTTACATAAAATGTTTTGTTTAAATTTTTCAACATGACTCCAAAACATTGATGTTTTTACTTTATCCAGATTTAAAGTTGTGTAGAGTAATTTTTTGTCATTAATGTACTAGTAGATTTACTATTGTATGTTATTTTATTTATATTTAAGGTTTCCAGAAGTAATACTGTTGAAGTTATTATGCTATCTATGTAAACTAATTCACAATGAATTAGCCTATTTAAGCAATTATGGACGTTATTTTTTAACTTCTAGTAGATTACTATTCTAACACTCTTCAGATCCAGGCTAACTTGTGTGCTTTTCTGCGTCAACAACAAAAAATGGGTTGCATTCGGTTTATGAGAAGTTATCAGCTCTGGTGCCATGTAAAATCTATTTGATCATTCAACGAAAAATAACTGTCAGTGAGTTAAATATTCTTATATCTGTAATCGCATGACATTGACTTATTACTTCGAAAATGATTTTGTTTTCATGTACCCCACTCACTTGAAAGCTTTTGAGGTTTGTCACCCATCGGAAATGGGTGTGCAGTCCAAGAGAAACAGACTGATCTAATATCGTATTAAGTATTATTTAATTCAAAACCAACTGGAACGGAGGCGGAGTGTGCCCGTTTATATGGTCAAGGGAGTTTAATTATATCTTGTATTACGACGCTAAACTATGTTCATAAAATGATTATTTCATCGCTATCAGTTTATCGACTGTATGATTTAATGCAATTTTACTTTTAACAACAATGAGTGTCTTCTTCTTGATGATGCTGTTGCACTCCTGTCATCGGACACCTTGTCGACTGAAAATTTAATTGAAAAAATTCCATCAATGTGTCACGAACAATGCTCATATGTTTTCATATCTCAATCGGTACATCATTTATCCTCCCATTTTTTCTTCTATTTTGCTGATTCACATCCCTTGGAGCTTACGACAAGGTCCAAGATCATGAGTACGTTCTATCTTACCAACATCAGAGGTTATCGTTTTTCCATAACGTCAAAAAATGTTTATTTTCTCCTTGGGTCCTTAGTCCTTTTCCGAAAGCCGATGTGCTGTCAATTCCTTGCTCAGGATAGATTAATTTCTACCTTCATTTGATTGGTTTGAAATGTTAACTTGTGGTCTCATCTGCTTGCAGCGCATCCGAATCGAGGAAATAAGAAATGATGATTGGTTCAAGAAGACTTATGTTCCTATTCCACACTGTGAAGAGGAAGAAGTTAGTTTGGACAGCGTCTGTGCTGTTTTTGATGACATCGAGGTCAGTTACTTAGCTTTGGTCGTGCATATTGTGTCAGATCTATGGTTCAGTTATCTTCATTAGACATGCAACTTGCTCCTTTCAGTTTCACATTTTTCTAGAATTTATCATCGAAATCCAAATTTATATTCCTTAAGCATCACTTCCATGACACCTAAATTCCAGAGGCACTGTTCAAATGTGCTGCATACTTCTTTTCTAACGTAAATCTTTCATCACTATTTTGTTGCAGGATCAGTTTGTTTACGAGCAGGAAAAAGGCAGTGTAGGGGGTCCCCTCATAATGAATGCTTTTGAGATGATTACCTTGTCTCAGGGATTGAATCTTTCAGCTCTGTTTGACCGGCGGCAGGTGCAGCATGAGCATTAAAACTAATTTTGTGAGATAGTGCCTATTTGGGATATGTTTACTCTTGAATGTTATTCTCGATAGTGCCTATTTTGGATATGTTTACTCTCAATTTGAAACTTAAAGAATCTAACTTCTCAGTTGGTAACCTTATCTTTTTCAAACTCAATCGATATTTTTCATATTTAAAAAAAATCCTAAGAATGGACGTTAGAAAGTTGCTCTCATCCTTGCAGGATTATGTAAAACGCCAAACACGTTTTGTGTCTTGCAAACCAGCAAGCATCATAACATCAAGTATTGAAGCTGTTGCAGAATCCATGGGGCTGAAGGTTCATTCACGCAACTACAAGGTTACTGCTTCGTTTTCTTTTCATCTAGTTTTAAAAAAAAATCCTTAAAGAGTTATTTTTCTCATCTTAAGGTTTACTTTCTCTTCATTAGCGATCCATTTTCTTCTTTTGTTCTTTTTATTATTCAGTGATTCATCAGAATGTGCTCATATAAGCAACCGAATCGAATGTTTAGTTACCGCTATTTAGATTATGAACAGAAAGGCCTCAACGACAACGGCAACAATCTTTTGAGCATACTGAATACTTTGTGCAGGATTGAAAACAAAATTAATGCAATGGCCAACCTCACATTAACATTATACATGTTTAATTCATTTTATAGTATCATGTATACTCGCTTGCCTGCATATAATGTGTATTCAAATAAGAACGTATTTATTACTCTCTCATACTGCATTTGAAAGGTTTTTCATTTAGGCCGTTTTTGACGGTGCTCTTTTCATAGGCGCCTCTTCACGGAAAGCCCGATGGATCATTCGTGTTTTCTCGCATACATTCCTGAGATTATGCTGCGGCAGGCTCGAGGCAATCTCTCTTTTTAGATATTTAACATTTTCCGTACGAAAACGCTCATATGTAAATCTTGGCTTCTCCAAAGGAGGAAAGGTTAACAGAAGTTCTATGAATTCTGTCCCTGAACTCTGCGATGCTCTGCAGTGGGCAGTCTGTTTTCCCTTTTTGCTCACGCGTTCGGTCGCTGCAGATTTTTTTTATTTTTCTTTCTGTTACTCACGAATTCCTCTTCAGCAGATGAGACTTGAAGGAGTTTCCTCAAATAAGATGACTCTGTTTGCTGTCGTCCTGGAGGTAGCTTAATTCCAATTCATGGTTGAATTTCAGTGTACTCGTTTTTCAAATGCCCACCAAGTTTACGACCTGCCTACCCATTTTGTCCATAATTCTCCAAATTTAATGGGCACATTTTCCTAACTGAGCAATCATTCGCCAGGTTTACGAAGTTGCACCATCTCTTTTCATGATCGACGTTCGGAAGGTCTCAGGCGATACTCTCGAATATCACAGGGTCGGAGCCTCTTACCCTTCTGAGAAACACCGTGTAGCCGTGCTTCCTTTCGGTCTAATTCGTCTGCTTACAGTGAAATTGCAATTTAAATTGCCATATATCGTCTTAACTCTCTGCTTATTGATGGCTAACCACGCATGCAGTTCTACAAGAATCTCTGCAGTAGACTCGAGCACATTATCTGGAAGCCCAGTGAAGGGGCCGGAACATCTCCGCTGTGCTGAACAAGTAGCAATGGGGAACACCACCTATTTCCTCC
Source organism: Spirodela intermedia (assembly GCA_902729315.2). Lineage (NCBI taxonomy): Eukaryota > Viridiplantae > Streptophyta > Magnoliopsida > Alismatales > Araceae > Spirodela > Spirodela intermedia. Next base: position 121,987 of record LR746280.1, read on the forward strand.
CACGGTGGCACAGAAGACATGCCTCGTCCGCCCAGGCTCTCGAACGAGATGGAAGGGGAAGGCTTACCTCTAGAACTGAAGCCTCGTCCGCCCAGCATTGGGTTCGGGGGGCTCGTCCTCGAACGCGGCGGGACGGACCCAGAGACACCGTTGTTGCTACCCGCAATCCTGAATATAGTTGAGTCTACCGCCATCATTCCAGGGATCTGGGCATCTCTGTTCGCTACGCCTGCTTGCCTAACGCGTGAGAAACAAGGCAGAACAAAAAGTGAAATTTAAGAAGCCCCTCCAACACCCCCCCTGGTGGGGTCGGTTGGAGGGGGTGGGTTTCTCTTCCTCCCGCTGTCGCTGCGCTCCAGTTGCAGGGCCCTTCCTCCCGTCCGGTCCATGCGACGGTGGCTAGCTGGTGCTCATACACCCGATCACCGTGCTCCGTTTCTTACATCATCGTCCGTTTCTCGGGCCGAGTCGAGTTGTTCCCGCCGCCGGCGTGTCAGGTCGAGCCCGCGGCGCATCCTCTACGGGCGACCGAGGGAGGCTGGCTGCCGTCTTACGGCCCGAGGTTAGAAGCCATCATCACGCGCCGGCCATTAGCGGGTTTCGTTGGTTCTTGTGCCACGAAGGCTGTATGTTTGTATTGCATGAACGATGCGCGATGAAAGACTGTTGGCGAGGGCCGGCCTCGCGCTCTACAAATGAGGCCCACACCACCGTGTCCCCCGCGCTCCAGGTGGTGAATGACCCACAAGAAAAAGAGTAAAAGAGAGACAATGGTAAGAGATAAACGTCTACGGACGGCTCGCCGTGTTCGACTAAAAGAGTCGCAGCCCCATCGGGACGATCTCATTGTTGCTCTCGATGAAGGTTGAGGTAACGCCGCCACGGCCCTGCGCTGGAGACATAACCAGCGGCTCCTCGCAGACGTTCGCTTATCAACAAAGAATGTCGCACCACCGCATCTTGTGCTGCAACGCAGCTATGGCGTGGCTGCCAATGGAGTAGCAGTGCTGGAGACCGAGGCCCATCAGAGACTGCCCGAGGTTGCTCAGGTGGGGAACGCTTCTCTCGGAGATGTTTGGACACCCAGATAGCGAGAGGACCTGCAAATCGAGCACCACTGATGATGCGAGGGAGGCGACGCCCTCGTCAGTCACAGCGGATCGCGACACATCGAGGTCCTGGAGCGCTATGCAGAAATCCGCAATGGCCGAGAGGCTCTTGTCGGTGACCTTCGCGCATCTCTCGAGATTGAGGACTCGGAGGCTCCCCCCGTGGCGTCTGGCGAGGGCAGTGACGGCGTCGTCCGTCAGATTGACACATCCGCTGAGATTAACCGCGACCAGGTCCAGACCGCTATCCTCAATCAGCGTACAGAGGCCCCGTTCGGTCACCTCGGCGTTTCCGCAGAGCTCAATGTGGCGCAGCTGAGGGCAGAGCTTCCCGACGGTGGCCAAACCGGAGTCGCCAAAGCCCCGGCAGTGACGAATGCTCAAGAATCTCAGGGATGGGTAGGAGGGGGATGAGAGAGACTCTGGACTACAGCCATCGTCGTCCTTCACCCCCATGCACCCGGCCAAAGACAAGGCCCTCAGCTTGTCTGAGCTGCGGCAGGATAAGACCGCGTCGAGCACACCGCATAGGCTGAGTCGGCGGCAGTCCTCGAGCTGAAGACTCTCGAGTGAGCCCGCCGCGGCGGCAAAAGCCTTGAGGCCGGCGTCGGACAGGCTGAAGCATCTTCTCAGGCAAACATGCTTTAAGAGTAAGCATCCCTTCACAGCAGCTTCAAGGCTCAGGTCTGTCAGGCCGTCGCACGAGGCGATGGTGAGAGAATTGAGCGTCCGGAGGGCGCCTGCAGAGGCCATCACCCAGAACCCCCTCTCAGTCACGTTCTGGAGGCCGGCAAGAACAAGCTCGGTTACTGATTTCCCGTGGAGCCCCACAACAGCAAGAGACGCATCGGATATGTTCAGACGCTGGAGCTTAATCTTCTGTATGGTGGAGGAATAAGGTGATGAGACCAGGCCGACTATTCCTTGGTCACCCACAAGTAGACAGTCCACAAGGGAGATGGATCTGATATCTGGACAAGAGCGCCCGACGGCTTGGAGACCCTCGTCACCAATCCCTTGGCATGATTCAAGCGTCAGTGTGGAAAGCTTCTGGCACCTGCGGGCGATGGCCGCGATGCCCAAATCTGATATCTGGGGGCATTTGGAGAGATCGAGCTTCTCCAGTAGAGGGCAGCCGCCAGCAATCTGGACTAAACCCTCGTCACTGACAGAGGGGCAGTCCCACAGCGACAGAACCCTCAGAGAAGGGAATCCCCGAGCAACAGCAGTGAGCCCAACATCCGTGACTCGACGAGAAGTTTTGCTTCCCCGGATCAGCAGCTCTTCGCAGCTGCCGGCTCCAATAGCCATGGCGAGCAGCCTGACATCTGTCGCTCCCTCTCCCTCGAAGCTTTTTCTGGGGCGGCGGCCATAATCATCAGCAGACCTGGCCAGCTTCACCGCATCATCTTCTGCACTCTCGCTTAGGTCCAGCTGGTGGTTCAAACGCGGGGCCGGCAGCTCGTCGGAGCTGCAGAAGGTGCCGAGAAGCATGAGCCATCTCTTGGAAACGGATGCGGAGATGCTCCTCTCACGCCTTCCCCCCACACGTCGAAGGATCTCGAAGAGGCACTCGTCCGGGAGGGCGTCGAGGGACGAGCGCTGCTGGAATGGCCGGTTGTTGCCATCGTCGTTTTCGTACCCCTGGACGATGAGCGGATCAGCAGCAGCAACACAGACGCGACGCCTCTTGAGGCGAGGCCAGTAGAAGTCGGCGAGCGGAGTCGGCGACTGATAGATGCTTGGATCCACGATGAAATTTGGACCGAACTGTCGTCCATGGTGACGGATATCACCGTCTTCTGCAAACACCGGGGATAAAAGAAGGGTTCACCGTCAGCCCCACAGAGAGATAGACAGGTGGATATGTTCACGGATGGACATATAAGAACATTCTGAAGAAAAGATGAAAAGCCATCGGTCTCCGTGATATGATGGAGAGAACAGCGGAAATAATCAGACATGAAGGAAACACTCCATGAAAGAGAGCACGCCCCGAGACGTGAGAAACGGGGAGGACATGAGCCTTCCTTCATTCAGGATTTTTCGCGAATCTTTCTTTTTTTCTCCTTGTTTCTAGGAACCAAACGCGGGAATTTTAGATCTATAATGCTTGCATGCTATTTACATGGGACGACTGGGTAACGAGGCTCGAGATGATGTGCCGGCCACTCGATGAGCAATTTTCTCTCGGGATGAAGGAGATGAGAGGATCGTGATGATTCTGCTACTAACCTCCGCGGCTGAGGGTCGTCGCCATGACGGATGCCGTCGATCGATCACCGGCGCCGCCAAGAAGAGAAAGAAAGAGTGGACGGTGCACGATGGGAGGCCCGTTTCTACCCGCAGGCGCAGAGGGTTTCCTTCCTTTCGAGACACGGAAGGAGCAATGGCGCCCCTCCTGATCTTCTCCCAGTGGGACGAGTGGGGGCACGCGAAGAACTTACTTATATATACTCTTAGCCTCCTCCCTACTTTCGAGACCTGGGTGAGCCGGACAAAACGGGAAATATAAAACCTAGGCAGCAGCCTGCTGCACCGTGGAGGGCTCTCCTCCACCTTGCCCCCGATCCGATCCTCCAATGGGTAGAAGCCAACGAGCTCTGGAAACAGTGTTCATCGGGACGACACGTGGAGTGTGGGCGTCACGCGGGTGCATGAACCCGGCGGAGGCCTTCCTCGTAGTCTACCCAAGTGCAATGTCCGGAGCCGAGCCTGGTGCCGGCCCCCCCGTCCGCCTCAAAGACCGCCTTTTCTTCTCCGCCCGCCAGGTCAGGTCTTCGTCGTTCTGGCTCCTTTCTCCCCACGCCATCCCTTCCCAAACCCCCCCCCCCCCCCCCCCTCCGCCCCCACCGCCCCCCCCTGTACCGATCATCGGGCGCCGCCGGCCGACCACCGGTTCGTTGGATCCAGCTGACGGAGGTCGGCTGGCGGGGCAACAGCTGGTGGCGAGTAACAGCTTACGCACAGGCTGACGCGGAGGTCACAGCAGGCCCTGCAGTGTGACGGAGGTGTAATAACCATGACAGCAGAAGAGAAGGGGGCCCGACCCGCGCCTTTTCGTCATCAATGTGGGCAACCCAGAGGGCCCCCTTCCCTCTTTCGGCCTCCGGAAACGTGCATGGCGATGACGCGACGGGCACCCATCGACGGATCGGCCGCCCTCCTCCGGTAGTTGGCCGTCCGACGTTGACTCGTCCATTGGAAATAATGAGGAACGCGGGGGCACCGCCATAATTGCCAAAAGTAGCGAGGTTGTCGAGCCCCCCCAGGCCGGGAGCCGGGCAATTAAAGGATTCCCACTCGACCACGTTGGCACGACGCTTCTCTGCCGCCCCCGTCATTTATTAAGTACGGAGCGGAGCAGCGGCGTTCTCGTGTCCAGAATCAATCCCCGGTCGCTCCCCTCCCACCTACTGCGACGTCAAACTGGACTCAGAGAGAGGACGCTGTGCGCAGGGAATCTCCACGTGGACCAGACCGACAGGATGACTTCTTTATTTACTGCATGTAAGCAAGATATCAAAGTTGAGAGGAGCACAGCGCAGCTCAAAGCAGGCGCCCATGACAACACAGGGGTCAAGAAGAAACGACCACAGGGGTCGTCGCGGCAGGCCAGCTGACGCAACCAAGGCGACGTCACCGCACAGGCTCTTCCGTGCCGAAGAAACCGTGCGCAGCCAACAAAAACAAGACCACAGAACTACAATACGATACGACACGATCCAAAACACAGGCAGACAGACGACCAGAACCCATCCGACCACGCTGGCAAGGCCATTGGCGAGCCCACCGGCCAAAAACCGTAGCGGCATCAAAATCCAGCCACCACGGAAAAAAAGAAGCCAGGGCCCGCCACAAAAACCTGCAGCCGAGCGTGATATCGGAGGAACAGACACAAACAGACACTTGGGACATTGAAAGGAGAGACGGCGCGGCGGAAGCCTGCCTCGGAAGGCCGCAGCAAGAACTCCTCTCCAGACCGCGACGCAAGCCAAACAACAAACAGCAGGTTTCCCCCGCCATGCGAGAGGACCTGCGAAAAAAAAAAAGAGACCGAAACACATCGCCTGGGCAGGCGGAAGACCATCTGAGAAAGAAAGCACCTAGCTGAGAGGCCCGCTGCTTTCTCAAAATCTGATGCCGGGGAGGGCAGCATGCCGGGAAGGGCAGCGAGCCGTCTTGCAAAACCTGTATGTAAGAAAGCAAGCGAGCTTCCGGCACTCCGGGCACCGTCCCCATCGCGCCAGGGGCTGGCTCAGGAAAGGACATCGCACTGCCCCATCTTACTCTGGAATGAGGCAATGTCGTGGCCAGTCAGCAAGTCACATAGTTGAAGATTGAGGCCCACCAGAGACGGACAAAGATTGCTCAAGTGCACCAGGCTCCTTGCAGAGATGTCCGGGCAACCCGATACGGATAGGATCCGCAGGTTGAGCCCCACACCAGATGCCAAGGCAGCGACACCGGCATCTGTGATCGCGCTCTTTGACACATCGACATCCTGAAGGAGAAAACAGGAGTCAGAGATCGCAAGCAGACTTTCATCGGTGACCATCGTGCAACCCCCGAGGTCGAGGGCCTGGAGAGTCCCTCCATGGCGCTTGGCAAGGGCGGCGACTGCAGCATCCGTGACGTTCACACAGCCACCGAGGTTGACCTTCACCAAACCCAACTTGCAACCCTTGGACAGGGAGAGAAGCCCGGCGTCAGAGACCCCCGGGAGCACCGATAAGCTGATGCGCCGCAACTGCCTACACAGCTTCCCAACAAAGGCCAGGCCAGAGTTACCAAAGCCCGGGCACTGACGAATGCTCAGGGACTTGAGGGACGAATGCAAGGGTAGTGACTCCGGATAGGACTCGACGTCTCTGAATCCCAGGCATCTGACGAGGGAGAGGGATCTAAATCTCGCACTGAAAGTCAGGAGTGCTCCAGCAACGCCAGGAAGAGTGATGAGGTTGCATTCTTCGAGTTGCAGGATCTCGAGGGACGCCGCAGCAGCAGAAAGCTTTCTAAGGCCGGAATCAGACAGGTGAGTGCATCTCTGGAGAGACAACTGCTTTAGCAATGGGCAACCCTTTGCGACCGCTTCAAGGCCGAGATCTGTTGCTCCACTCGAGATGATCGTGAGTGACTTCAGCTGCTGCAAACCACGGGCACAACCCATGACCCAGAGCCCCCTCTCTGTCACATTTGGAAGATCGGCAAAAATAAGCTTTACAGTCGCCTTCCCGTAGTGACCCACAACGGCAAGAGATAGATCGGTAATGCTCAGGCGTCGGAGGCTAATCTTGCGCAGAGACGAGGAAGAAGATGACAGCAGGCTCCCAACTCCCTTGTCGCCCACGAGCGCCAAATCCGTGAGAGAAACAGACCTCAGCTTCGGGCAGAAATGCCCAACGGCCCACAGGCAGTCATTCCCAACCATGGGACAAGATTCTATCGTCAAGGAAGACAAGCGAGCGCAGTTCATAGCAATGGCACTGATTCCCTTGTCTGTGATCTGGGGGCACCTGGAGAGGTCGAGCTTCTCCAGAAGGGGGCAGCGGTTGGCAATCTGAGAGAGGCCCTTGTCGGTGATGTAGGGCGTGTTCCACAAGGACAGAACTCTGAGCGAAGGGGAACTACGAGCAACCGCACCGAGCCCTACGTCCGTGACGCGGCGGCTGCTGCCATCAGCTCTTATCGACAGCTCTCCCACTCCACCTTGGCCGCCAGTTCCGATAGCCAAAGCAAGCAGCCTGACATCTGTCGCTGCTTTTCCTTCCAGGCATCGGCTCGGGCGCTTGTCGCAATTCTCCAGGGGAATCGGCTCTTCCTCCTCATCCTCATCAATCTCATCCTTCGCAGTTTCGTTTAGGTCTGGGAGGCGTTTCTTCGGCTGCTGCTGCTCCCCGCAAAGGGCACCTGACTTGGAGGAGGGTGGGGCGGTGAGCGGGACCATAGATATGTTCGTGGTGCCCAGAAGCGTCAGCCACCTCTTGGAGACGCATGCTGCGACGCTCCTCTCCCGGTCTCCGTCCACACGTTTGAGGATCTCCAAGAGGCACTCGTCGGAGAGGGCATTCAGGGAGCACATTTGCTTGCACCGGCTTCCCAACATCTCCCAGTCTTGAGGGATAAACGGCGCACTGACCCTGGTCCTTTTGAGAGGTGGGAAGAAGACGTCCACGCGAGGAGCAAGAGACAGAAAGATGCCCGCATCCCCGAGATCTGAGAGCTTCCGCCCTCCACGCGGCCGGATATCGTCATCACCTGGGGAAAGGGGTAACATTAAGCGGGGGGTCAAGATCCATGGCTTGAGCAGGAGAAAATAATCGGCAGAGGAGACGGGGTAAAACATCACCACGAAGGAGAGACGCGGAATCCACGAAGATGAGACGAAACGAGGCGAAGGGATCCCGCCGATCGTAAAACAGCGGGATAAATTAGAACCGGTCGATCGTGCAAAACAGTGGATTAAAATAAGCGCAACACGATATCCCTTGCAGCCGGACGAGCGCGAACGAGACAGTTCCAATGAATATAGGATAGGAAAAGTCCGCACGACCTCCGAAATAGAGAGAGGACATGGGGAAAACGAGGCCGAAGACAACGGAAAACGGGAGGATGAATTGCGCGTAACGCGGAAGCATGCTCCGCATTAATTTGCCTAAATCAGAAGATCCCAAAAGAAGAATCGGCTCTCTTGAGCGATCCTATTTTTGCTTTGCATCGGCTGGAAGGGAAACGATGAACGAAAGGCGAGCAGGAAGGTGGGGGAAACCAAAACTCCCCGCTCGGCGGCCGATTGCAATTTTTTCTTGGCCAACAACAGCCCCATCCGCGGAGCACAAGCAGGGGGGGGAAGGGATCTGCGCGGTATTACCTCTACAGCTGACGAGGGCCTGCATGCTGCCCGCCGCCGGACGATCGCCACCACCTCTCGGCACCGAGAGGGGAAAAAGAGGGCCGATGAGAGGGGAAAAGAGAGAATAGGCGGCTGCGGCAGGCAGCTCTCTGCATCAAAGAGGAGTCTTTCAGGCCTCCACCGCCATTAAAATCTATCTATCCGCCGTCCCTTCGGAAGGCAAAGGGGACGTCAAGTGGAGGCTGGCAGACGGCCGAGGATAAGCACGGAGACCCTCCGGCCACACTCTCCCCTTCGCCTTTTTCCCTTTTCGCCTCTCGAAGTGAGAAAAATGGCATCGAGCCCCTCAGCTTTGCAAATTTTGCGTCTCGACTTGTCCGGGGGGGCGGCCTCCCCTACGCGGCTCATTTAGTTCCGGTTTTGCTGACTGGGCCCACCGGGGCCTTATCTCTCGCCTTTTCCGGGAGTGGTCTGCGCTCAGAATAGCGACAAGCAGAGAGGTACAGAGAGCTACGGTCTGCGCTCTCGGCCTCCTCCATCTCCCTCGAAAGCAGGACAGCGCTCGGATGCGAGAATCGGAAACTGAGAGGCGAGGGGGGAGCCCATTCGAATGCGTGCATGCATGCATGCATGCTTGCTTGCATCATCGATAGCTTATATGTAGAAGAAGAAGACGAAGAAGAATAAAAAGAAGCCGCCGGCGGCGGCGCGGCTTTACAATCCTGCCCGAGGCGGCGCCGACGCGGGAGATGAGATCCCCCGGCTGACTGACTGGCTGGGAGTGTACCAGCGGACTCACGGCGACTTTTAACTTTCCGCGTCCGCGCGGGAGGAGAAGGGAGGAGAAGGGAGGGAGCTTCGGCAGACGAAGAAGGCGGTGGAGGAGCTGCGCAACCGGCTAGCGGTCCCCCGTCTCGCCTCGTCCTCCTTGTATTCGCCACGGCTCCCGCCGTCCTCTTTCTTCTCCACGCTCCACGCTCCACGCAGGCGGGCAGAGGGGGTCTTGTTGACGATAGATTCGGGGCGGGGCGGGGATCGGTCGGTCAGTCGTACATGCCCTCCTGCTCCCAGACGTCCACGAGGAAGTCCACCATCTCCTGCAAGCAAAGCAGAAGAGGAGAAGAAGCAATATGCCATATGAGAGGAGGCAACAGCCCTGCTGAAGAAGAGAGGAGGGGACGCGGGAGATGACGTACGGAGAGGGGCACAGAACGAGGGAACGGCTTGCTACTCCCCAGCAGACTATCGTAGGTTGCATTCCAGCTGCAAGAGGAGGCAACGGGTCAGCCCATCATCATCCGTCCGAGAGCAAACCAAACCGTCTGTTCATGTAATGGGGAGCCAGAAAATCAAGAAAGCAAGTTATTATCATCATATGCCCGACGTCCATGAAATTCGTTTCGTTCCCTTGCTGTGATCGCAAGGAAGATGCGTTGACCCCTTCGAACAAAAAATATGCATCCGTGTACATATATGTATGTACGACAGACACCAAGAGAGCCTACACAACTGATCGGTTGAGAAGAGAAAGAGGAAAAAACTTGCTACGCTGAGCATTCATTATACATGCTTCCAAAACAAAATAAGAGAGTAAAAACGATCATGTGTCGAAAGAATCCGATCATCGAAACTGTCCTGCTCAGGGATAATGCGGCAGAGGCACCCAAGACCCATCGGCTGGGTGGCTGGAAGGTTACCATCGAAGCAGGGGATCAGTGGCACTTCTGTACCATCAAAAACACTCTTCCTAGCAAGATCCGACAGAGGCATGATCAACCTATTTTCTAACATCTCTCAGTCTACATCCGATGCCGAGACGGTGCACAGACAACAGGTTTTGCATAAGCTAGAAGAGACCATCTGCTTAACAAAAAAGAAAACGAGATTGGAAAAGAGTCCTATGCGTGCGCAGAAAAGCAGATTTCTGTTATACATATATGCCCACAAGTGTAGATCGAAAACAACGTAGCAGAGACTTGCATGCAAGAAGAAAAAAAATTGATTGCCTGCAAACAATAGCGCCAGAGGGAAAAGGTGCGGAAAGAGAACCTTGACTTTTATAATCCTCTTCTATTTCGCTCTCGCATTTCCCATGCAAGCAAGTATCATGGAAACGGCCCTACCTTAATCCAGGTTCTCGAATAGTCTGCGCGCCCTTCTCCGGCCTTTTATTTCCTATCCACTGCCGCCTTGTTTGATTCCACAGAAGAACGCCTGCGCAATAAAATTGGGAACAAATAATTACACAAATAGCAATCATAAATCTTTCAGACATTTTGTTTTGAGTTGTCCTCGTCAAGGTAGAAGGGGATGTACATAATCATTAAACTTCTTCCAATAAACATAGCATGTTCAGAGTTCAGGTAGGTTTTCTGTTTCCAATTTTCAACAGAGTGCATGAAAAACACCGGAACATATGCTGAAAGAAGGAGGCGGTCCCTCCGCAGTATAGTTTAAAGTTTAAATGATATTTTTTCTGTTCGACATTGAAAGCGAGTGCGCGAATAATCTAAGTGAGAAACCATTTTCAACTTCACCGTGATTATTTCCATCTACATCTCAACCTAACTACATATTTTTAATGCTTAAACCATAATTTTCTCCCTGACATCATTTAGACAATACATTTCCACTACTATCCTGAAATATATCTATATATATACAGAAAACACCCCAAGGAAGGATATTAGAGTGAGAGAAGAGCTCTTTTATCATCAGTGTAAATACAAATACTGTCGGCCAACAGCCTAATTCACACGTTTGCTTTCACACAGCACAATCCAAATGAACACTGAAAGTTACCTCCGACTTACCATGATTCACAAACTCGGAAGCATTGCTCGTGCTGACACCCCCATGGATATCGTGGGTTTGTGTTGACGTGCTAATCGAAGAGATACTCCTCTGAGACTGGACACCACTGTTATCCATCTCATAGGTGCTCGTACTCCAGAAATCGTCAGAAAAACTGGATTTTTTCACTGTTCGTCCACGGATTTTGAGCCCCTTCGAAGGTTCGTCAACCGCAATAATTGGTGTGGGCTTATTACAGCATCCAAGACAACCACTGCTCTGTTACAAATCCGGTTAACGATTAGCACCATCTTTCCAATTATCAAGGAAGCTAAAAGAAAACGATGTCTGGATTTTGCGAGACAAAGAAATCCTTGGAGGATCTTGTGATGCAGCACAATATGTCGACCTTATTTCCACCGCAAACGACTTCTTTAGAGTTTCAGGCTGGAGGATAAGAATATCATGCATTCCTGGTGATATGCAGAGACCGTGGGAGAACGATGAATAGTATTGCCACTACTTCGAAACTCTACGGAAAGGATTACTACAAGGTCCATTCTACTAGCGTTCATCTTCTAAAAAAGGCTTCACATAAAATTGTTCGACAGAAGTTTGGTCCTTTCGTCCAATGATTAACCAACACACGGCAGGACTACGGTCCTTTATCCAGCTCAGAGATAATTACGAACTTCTGGAAACTAAGGATTATGTTTATAAAAAAAATTCATCATCAGTCCAGACTGGCATTGAAATTCATCGCAAAGCAAGATCTTTTCCAACCAGATGGATTTTGATGACTTTTTCATTTGCTGATGGGCATGGATTACGCCGGTGTTTCATTGAAACAGCGTCTAGCCAAATAGGATAAGTGATGGGACTCAGGATAATAATTTCTGCCTTGCAGAGGGAGAGAGTACAACAAAGAATTCTTGGCAAATTAGTTTCACTCAATGGACTCGAACATGAGAGAAACACTATTACATGCCAAAGTTTGCAGGCTCGCGCTATTAATGTATTGAAAACTGTGAAAAGTTGTCTCATCAAGATTTCTGTCGGAAGAATACTGAAAGATGCAGTAAAAAAACTCCACACAGAAGTTGAGAACGCCTACATTCTAAGTGAAAATCTTTAAATAAAACAACACCATACGCCAGAAGGATACAAGAAGAAATTTTCGCTTGCCACAGAAAGCATGCGGCAGGTTCGAATTTTATAGACCAACAGATCAAAGCTAAAATGAAACTATTATGAATTTTAATTAATTAATTTACAGCGGATGCGGATTTTCTCATGGGGACGTTGCAAGCTTAATGCGAAAACTAATACACAACCCCACCCATCTTGATCCTCAGTACATTTATGGTATTGCTTTCACATGTTCGTAAGCTTGGAGTGCAAGGCAAGGTATGCAATTATTGTGGTCAGAATGTCATATATTAACATTTTTCAAACATTTAAAGAAAAAATAACATGGTCATCAGCCATGCAATTCAAAAAAACTTTGGGGTTTCAGGAAGCATGGCAATCAGGTTGCCATCCCAATACAACCTGCACTAAAAAATTGAAGACTTTGTTATTTTTATACTAACGAACGGTTGGATACGCGACCAGATCATTGACAGCGTATAAGAAGTCGATCCCTCCATTCAGAAATATATCAGGATGGTATATCTCCTCTCTCCTCCAGAATCAGATTTATTTTTTTCTCCGTTGCTTCAACGGGGAGTCGAAGTTTTCAGAGCAACCAATCAAATCTTTTTCCCGTCGAAGACGTTTACTATGAAGGTAAAAAGGGGGATGGGGCCAAAGTTGAAGGGAAACACGGAAGATCGCCGTGACAAAGAAACATCCCCGCCATCGAAAAAGCAGGAAATGAAGAGAACCGCAGAAAAATAAATAGTATTCATCAAGCTCCCAATTCATGCCGGGGGCCATAACGAAGAATAGAATGAAAGTAGCTGAAGCGAGAAGGTTTCCGATCCGACTTACCCCATACATGCGAGAAGTTGGCTGATCCAGGTAGAGATGGATCTACTGTCGCCGCCGCCGGTGAACATCTGGACTCTCGATCTATCAACTACGGGAATACCATGTTATCGCGGCTCGCTACAGCCTGCGGCACCAGATCTGGGGCCTCGCCCCTCGAAAGAGGAGGACGACGTCGGGAAGAGGGTCCCAAAGTGTGAGAAGGCGTCGCCCCTTTGGACAAGAGGGACCTTCCGTGGTCCTGACCTGAGAACGGAGAGAGCAGGTGAGTTGCTGTTATGAAAGATTAATAATAGAGATGGTGGGGGAGATTGGAGGGTTATAAATGGCCAGCAGAAGATGATGACGAGAGCGATACAAAGACGACAAAGGGGACGATCCAACCAGATCTGGTCGATGTCTGCACAACCTCACAATTGGAAGAGATGGATGGGGGACAGAACGAACCAAAGAGATGGAAAACAGATAAATATCGTCGCCAAACCAAACCAGCAAGAGCGGGAGATTAACGGCGGGGGGGTTGGGGGTGGGGGGTGTTGGAGAAGGGGACATCAAGGACTGCGCCGCCCGGTAGAGTTCGCCGTCTCCCCGAGAATAGTTATCAGGCATTCGGGGATCGAATTGGGATTTAGAGGACGGGAGGCTCTCACCCCACCGGAGGCCGACTGAGACACGCCCGGCCGCACGCACGCCGCCGCCGCTCCCTTCCCCGGCCGTTTCCCCCCTCGATGACTCGAAATTGCGTATAGCCTGCCGCACCGTGGGGAGCGGGTATGTATTTACTTTCCAACGGCCTCTAACGTACGGCGCGTCGTGCCCATACCGTGCGGCGGCGAGTGGTTACTTGTTTCCTTAGAGAGGTAACAAGACCTCTCTTCTAACGCGCGGCCCCATCTCCCCGTCCCCGACGCCGTAACTCTCTCATACCCCCACCCCAAGTGATTGATGGGTAACCTACCTATCAAGCGTCCTCAGTTCCTAGGTCCAGGTCAGTAAGCGTCCAAGAATCAAACCCAAATTAGCTTCTTTCCACCGACTCATCCTCTTCCCGGGGAGTTTCTTCGGGGCACAAGATAAGAACCCAGGCCCACCCATTGATCCCCAACGCACTGAAATACTGGACGAAACGGCGGCATCCTTGCTTTTTCTTTCAGAAACATCGGCGAGGTCCTGTAGATAAGCCGAGCAAAATTTATTCAAAGGTCTCACTTAGCCGTGTCGACACCACGGTCATGGCCTCGCTCTAATCCAGAATTCCGACAGAGAGAAAGCCCGAATAGGAAACAAGAGCGCCAGGGCCGTGGCCTCACGCTCCCCAGAGGCTCTTTGGTCGGGGGTGGAGATCACAGCCTCTCCCGCTCCTGCCGATTCTACATCAGCTAGTCCTTTTTGGTGTTCAGAAGGGATGCCAGACCAACTCCCCACTTGCTCGTGGTCACTGGATCGACCTTGGCGTCCGCACCTGCCAAGCTGCAACATAAAGCATCATCAGACTAGCTGACCATTGTCGTCAACATCATCATCATCACTAACCACTCGGAGTAGCAGGAAAGAGAAACAGGGTGAGGATACACAGATCAGAGAATCGGCGGAGGACAAAGGCACAGCCCAAAACTTGTCTCATGTTTCAGCCAAGGAAACGGTTTCCAGGAAATGAACACTACACGAGAGAACGGATGGAGATGGCAAAGCTCGGGGCGCTCTCCCCGGTGAGGATTCTTCATCAGATTTATCAAAGTGGTCCGAGTTGCGTGGTTGCACGATGATCGGCAATGGTTTCAGCAACATTCGATAACTAACAGTGACTGATTGATAAGAACAAGCAAGTAGTAGAAGATGGGTGCCAAATTTGGAGTGGCCACAGCAGACAAAAGCTTGCACGATCCAATAATATATGTCACAAGTGGTGGAAACCTTTCGGCAAATAAGAATAATCATGGCATAAAGAATAATTTCAACAGATAACATTATAAAATCAGAGTCTTGTGGGTAAACAAGCATGAACAGCGCCAACAGGAAAATGATAAATAAAAAAAGCAAATAGAAAACAAATGCATACACAGGCGGCAGTGGGCCCTCATAGGCAAATGTCGACACGCCTTGCCGCTGCTTGTGCTTCGGATTGGCAGTGCACAGAATGTACACCCTTCCACGCCGTTTGACCGTCTGGCAGAACTGGCAGAGCTTCTTCACAGATGACCTTACTTTCATGGCTGTCCAAGGATGAAGAAGAATAAGTGACAACAAAAAAGATGCAAAAGCATCAGCGTAGCACAATAATGGCAACTTCAGCGAATGCAATCACTGAAGCATTCTTGAATTTACGACTCACAGGATGATCATTATGTAGTACACCAAGAAATAATGAAAAATTAGGCATAAGGAGTTTTCACCAAATTATGCAGGACCAGAACGGTGAGGCTCTGAAACAATCTACGGGGAGTTTTCCGTGGATTAAGTAACCCAGAGTTAGGCATAGATGAGCTAGTACAAGGAATTTGGGGAACCATGTTTTACTTGACATCATGCTCTATCAGTGGAATAGAAGCCTTTTATGAACCAAGAGTACAAGAGGTAAGAGAGAATTGTATCAATAAAATGATCCCACCAAGCTCAAAAAAAAATGAATCTTCAGATTGGGGTGAATAGCAGGCTCGCCAATAGGAAGATATCGAGCGAAGTTGTACTAAAAAATCCACTTTTTCTCAAAATGGCATCTCATCCCAGAAACGATTCTCAATTAGCCGTGCAACAAAAACTTCGGAAAACAGAAAGAAGTCAAGAATGATATGTCTATATTAGACATTAGAATTAGGGGCAGATCCTGCTGATAAAACTTTGAAACAACGTGTTTGGCATCACATATCGTCGGGTTTTTTTTCAAAATGACCGAACGAATAAGGAAGAATCAGTATCATGTTTGCCCATGTGTGACGCAATATCAAGCATTTTATCATAATCTTCGATACGACAGTCATAAAACAAGCTCTGGAATGCCTACGTTTGGCTATCTTCTAACGAGGATAGAGAGAAATGGGGGCAATCTCTTGATAGATGGGACGCTGTTTGCGAGTACAAATTCATCGCGCCTTTGAAAACAATCTGAGACTCGAGATTTCAAGCAACCAGATTCATCACGAGAAGCACATCCTCCTCATCCACGAGGTGCCCCCCGAAAGAACAAAAGGCGAACAAGCAACAGACATTCGCGAGAAAGCACGGCATCATCCTCAGGGTTTGACGACAATTACAGAAGAAAAGACGCAATCCACCTGGCAAAGGGAAGGGGCGCGCGTAGGAAGCTGCGTTGTGGCCGAGATCGTACCAGAAGGAGGAGCCGAACGAAGGCAAGAAGGAGACGGTAGGAAGACTCTAGGGCATCCGTTAATCCCAGACAGAGGACGTACGAAAATATGAAAAATTATACATTAATGCTACAAGAAACATATTTGTGCATGTATCCTCCCTCTTTCGAAGGCGTTGTGAAACTCCGGCGGCCTGGGAGGGGAGGGAGAGAGAGAGAGAGAGAGCGAGACGGAATACCCGGGAAGAATTTTTCCCTCTCCTTCAGTTTTCAGCAACGACGAAGAGCGGGGCATGGCGACCATCCCAAACCGGCTTGGTCTCAGTCACGGATGGACCTTCGGAGAGAGAGTTGCAGAGATTGGCGCGGAGCTCAGGGAAAGAGTTCAGCCTGCGGAATGGTAAGGTCCAGATCTCCCTCTCTCGCATCGACCCTCTTAGAGGGTTCGCTTCTCTCTCCTCCTGGATTTCTTCAGGAATCTGCTCGTTACGCTTTACCCCCATGGTGCCACCTCTCTCTCCCTCACTTACTCTCTGATTAAGACGCTCGGAAGACGACGTTTGATCATCGTCCCGGCTACCAACAACCCGCACATGCCGCATCTTGGTATACACACCGGTAGGGAGCGCACGATCTAACCTCGTCTCCTCCGCGCCAGCCTTCGGCTGTTACGGCTCCCTACCTGGCGCCACAAGTGGGCTTGCCCAGACTGATTCTACCGCGCAGTGCCCACCGACTACAAGGCGGGCCGCGGGAACGACCGGAATCCATTCAATCGTCAAGAAAACCCAGAAAAAAAAAACTTTTTTCCGAGTGATCGATTCCAATTAGTTGGCCCGTTAAATGCTAGTTGTCGATTAAGAAAGCGTTTCGACGCCACTCTGGTCTCTATTCACAACCATGATGATCTCACTTAGCTGCTGACGCCGCTGGTTTGGGTGGGGGCGATGGGACCGGGGGGATGGGCAGGGGTCAGTCAGTAAGAGCAAATGACCCGGTGGTTGCGATCCCGCAGCATCCCGCTGTACAGAGCTACCCAGTTCGCCGGCATTACTCCGCGCCCCAGGTGCCTGCATTCCGACACGCCGCCGCCGCCGTCGCCGCCGCAGACGCGTGGAATCCCCGGCGGGGTCGCGACCTCCACCATCCCGGTTGGGGGGGAGTCTTCTTCCTCCTCCCACTGGGACCTGCGGCCTTCAATGTACCTCTCCATCACGCGCTCCGCAAAATGGACCCTCCTTCCCCCCGTCTTGCTCGCCCTCCGCTGGCTCCTCTTCTTCTTCGGATCTGCAGGTTTTGGCTCAAAAAAGAAAAGAAAGGGGCCTCTCCGGTGAAGAAAGGAAAGAAGAAGAAGAAGATCACAGAGACTACTGCTAGGAGTCCAGAGGAACAGAGAGGGAAAGGAGCAGCAGCGTACCGGCGATGCACGGCCGGGGAAAGGCGGGAGGGGGATCTGTGCCGGCCAACTGCCCGGGAGGTCTCTGCCGACAGATCACGAGGAAGATCAGGGTGCCGGAGACGGCCATGGCGGTGGCCAAGGCCACCGCGTGAGAGGATACAGAGCAGGTCATCGCGGAGAGGGGGGGAAAGACGAATCAAGAAAGGGCGACGAGGACGAGGGGAGGACTAGAAGGCAAGGCAGGGAGGAGGCTTGATGGGGGGTGGCGACGATCGCGACAAGGGAAAATCTGCGGAGCGATGGCGCGAGAGGTATCTTCATAGGAGGAGGAGGAGGGCCCCTGCCTCACCCCTCGGGCCTCTTGTCTCTTCTCCGTGCAGACGCCAAGACTTGGCCTCTGACCACACGATCTGCTGCTGCTACAGACTCTTCGCTGTTTTATAAAATAAGTGGTAAATAATTGGTGGACCTCCGCCCTCTCTCCTCGTTCTCTCTCTCCCTCTCTCTCCTGTCCCTCGTCCTCATCCTGTCGACATCAACCAGAGGGGGCCGCAAATGACAGTGCGCGGGCCACCGGCTCTCGAAGATTCAGCCGGGGAAGTAAGGATCTGACTTTTCCACAAGCCAGTCAGCCGGAACCGACTGTGCGTTATATATCTAATAAATGTTGACGACGCGAGGAGAAACCCCGAAACGGGGCGGCGGATTTCAGGTGGGCCCCCGGGATTGCGGCGTCACCACCTGCCCGGCCACGTTCAGCAGACGCTCCAGGTCCACGCGAGGGTAGCTCTGCAGGAGTTTCACATTCGCCATGAAATCGCCCTCCAGCAGCTCCCGCCTCACGCACAGCAACATCGCGCAGCAAACCCTCAGCAGCATTTCCTGCAAGACCCACCACCCCAATCCAACGGTCATCCGCTCCCTCCGTTGAATCTTCTCTCTCTCTCTCTCTCTCTCTCTCTCTCTCTCTGTACCTGAACCCCAGAGGGGTTACCGAGGAGAGCATCCCATATCCGGATGACGGCCGGGAGCCCGAATTCCTGCGTCAGAAGCAGAGTGATCCACCGGAAGGCGTAGAACTGCGGCCTCACCTGCAGGTAGGGGAGGAGAGCTTTTTACTGGAGAGATGAGACGCGATATGCATCGTACTACGCTTATCTCCCTGCATGCAGGTCCTACCTTGTTGGAGAGCTCGAGGTGACGCCACAGCTCCTCGTCGTTGGCCTTGAGAAGCTGGGACAGGTCGGCGAGAGTGGAGAGGATTCCCTTGGGGCTGTTGTCTAGATGCGGGCAGAAGTGATCCACCGAGTTGCTCAGCAGAGACACAAAGCAGAAGAAGCTGTCTGCCTCTGCATCTGACTGCACCTACAGGAGAGTGGAGGGGGCAAACAATCATCATTTGCCGGTAACGATTTGTAACACTCGGGGGGAGTTCGAAATGATCCTCAACGGAGAAGGGGTGTTGTAGACTTACGGCTTGTTGGGCGTCTGGATCCGAGCTGAATACGTAGAACAGCGGGGCCAAGACCTCGTTCATCCCTTGCACATAGCTGACTGCAGGATTGAGCTTGGCGAACAGAAGAAGAATGCTCCTCATCGACTCCTGTCAGGTTTTGGCGCCACCACATCATCGGCGGAGTTACCAGGTCTCCTCGGCCGGGGGAGGGGTAAGGGGCATGTGGGTGAAAAATATGATAACAAGAGAGTGGATAGAGTACTCGGTTTATGCGGCTCGATTTCGAGTCCCCTGCGAAGAATCTACTGTTCGGATGGGTGCGCTCAAGATCACGGTCGATCTGTGTAGCGATCTCGGCGTCCTGCAGAGCATGGTCTTCGCTTAATTCCCATTTGAGCCTCGAATCCTCATCGGATGAATGTTGTCATCGCGGTAATTTACCTGAAAGTATCGATGCCAGATGCTGTCCTCTCCCAGGCAAAGAGGGTGGTCTCCGTCGGGAATTTCGCGTCTCTCGAGTGGTCCATCCGCGGCACCACCTTGCTCGCCCCCAGATTCAGACTGTCTAGATGACAACAGCATACGATTAAGCGAATGCGAATTCGGCGATCGGCAGAAATGTTCACTAGGAAGGATTTCGGACACTTACAGGATTCAGGATGAGTTCCGATCGTAGCTTCGCGTACGCCTCCCTCTTCTCTACTAAGGCTCCGTCCCAGGAATCTCGATCTTCGGGTAAATAACCTAAAAGGAGCTGTCGATCCGAAACATCGACAGAGAGAAGGCAGAGACGGGAATCGTGAACTAGTTCTAGCTCTAATCGACCGCCGGTCTCGCGACAGATCTGACTATCAACGCAGTAAAGCAAACCATCTGTCTAAGAAGAGAGCCAAAGAAGGGAGGATAGGAGACCGGACCTTCCAGACTAACGCTCGCATGCCCCCTCCCCAGGGAATACCGCGGCTGGCGATCCTCTGCAATGCTTCTAGGTTCATAACCTTCTGCGAAATCTGGTGGCACAATAAAAGCAGAGGCGGCGACATCACAGCTCTGCTTTCCGTGGTTGGTTCGGCCGACATCACGGCCAGGAAGTCTGGGGAGATCCATCACCGGAAATAAGTTTTGTGTTTACCTCAGAGTCCAGCTCCGGGCCTTGATCGTCGGCATCAACCTCCGACGAATCCGCTGCGGCAGCCTCGTCAACCTTCCACGGCTGCAACTCGTCGTCGGATAGTCCGGCTGCGTCATCTTCGCCGAGAACCAAGGTACCTCCCGCTCCCTCGCGGCGTGTTCCGAATCCACGACCCAAGAAGGTGGCCATCTCCTCCCCGAAGTCGTAGACCGAGTCGGCGCCGCCATCCCTGCCTTCCGGCCCACCGTTCGCTGGGAGGAAGCTGCCGAGATGATCGTGGCGGGAGAGCGCCCTCACCTTGAGCTTGAACTTGCCGCCGAGCTGCATCCCCTCTCTTGCAGTCTCCCCGGCATTGCGATCGGGCTGAACTGGCTCATCCCTGTGAAGGCGACGGCGGTGAGACTGGCCGGTTTGAATGGCGGACTGTTTTATAAAAAATATATTATTTTATTGGTCCTATAACAAATTTGCTTCCGTAGCATAGTGGTAGTGCGTTCGCTTCGTAAGCGAAAGGTCGCGAGTTCGATCCTCGCCGGGAGCTGAGTCTCTCGGTTTCCTTCTAAGAACAAATACTCCCCTGGCTGTTATTTTGCATCAGCCCCTGACCAATCCCATGTGGAAAAGAAGGTCGAAGGTAGGTAGAGAGGCTCCGATTGTAGACGGCGACAGTGTTACGAATGCTGCCTCGAGCTGCACCTTCCCGGCGGTATTCGGCGCCGCGCTACCGCATACCTCGCTTCGGGAGGCGTCATGTAGTACTGCGCCGTGGATTGAGTTGGCGACCGAGCCCTCGCCGTTCCGATGCCGGCCAACTGAGATCTTATAATGCCTTCCAGTGCTCTCTCTTCTCTGGTGCCGGAGGAACAGAAAGGCTGCCTGTTTAATGGCATCTAAATAGACCGACAGAGGTGTCGAGAGAGAGGAAATTGTGGAAAGAAGATACATGTTAGTCGCAGGGCTTTCGCGCCTTTTTACGACGCTTGGTAGGAACTGGGAAGAAGCAAGGGCGGGTTTTCCATCAGATTCCACCGTCCCCGGCGGAATTTACAGCTTCTGTTTCATCCGGCCATCGCAACTCCGCGCCAGCTGCGCCCCACCGGGGTTCTCCTCTCTCTGCGCCGAGGGCGAGAGCCATGGCCGAGACCCTCACGGCGTCTTCCCCCGCAGAAGCTCGCCGCCATCCCCGCCACCTTTCTACGCCCTCCTCCGGGAGCGGCTCCGGGCGGCGGCGGTCTTCCATGGCCTCGAACCCGCCGAGGTGGCGGCCTCGCTCAAGTCGTGCGTCCGCGGGGATCGCCCCAGAACGGCGATGCAGATCCATGCCGTCGTCGTCGCCGCCGGCCTCGGCCGGCACACGACGGTCTCCAACGCCCTCATGAACTTCTACTGCAAGATTTGCAGATTCAGTGAGGCCCTCCAGATCTTCAACGCCATGTCCCACCGCGACGTCGTCTCCTGGAACACCGTCCTGTCGGGATTCCCCTGCACTAAGGACGCGCTGTCGTTCGCGGTGACGATGGCTCGCTCGGGGGTCATCTTCGACGCCGTGACCTTCACCACGGCGCTCGCCTACACGTCGGACCTCGACGACGACGACGACGGCGGCGGCGGCGGCGGCGGCGGCAGTGGCTTTGCCCTGCAGCTCCACTCTCAAGTGGTGAAGGCGGGCTTCGAGTCGGATACCTTCGTCGGGAACGCCCTGATATCGGCGTATGCGAAGGCGGGTCTCCTGGAAGAAGCTGACAGGGTGTTCGGAGAAATGGTCGAGAGGGACCTGGTTTCCTGGAATGCTCTGATTTCGGGGTACGCTCAGGAGGAGGACCGCTGGGCTCGGGCCATGGAGGTTTTCGTCGCAATGACCAGGGAAGGACTAGTGGTGGACCACGTCTCACTCTCGAGCGCGCTCGCGGCCTGCGGGCACGAGAGGAACCTGCGCATGGGGCGCCAGGTCCACGGCATGGCCATGAAGAGCAGACTCGTCAAGGGCGCGTCGGTGTCGAACGTTCTCATGTCGATGTACGCCAAGTGTGGGTCGACGGACTGCGCCCGGAGGGTCTTCCAGGACGTGGAGGAGCGGAACGTCGTCTCGTGGACGACGATGATCTCCATCGATGCCGGCGAGGCCCTGGCGCTCTTCAAGGAGATGCTGCTGGACGGCGTGGAGCCGAATATTGTCACCTTCATCGCCTTGATCTCCGCGGTGGCGGCTTCGGGGCCCTCTGCCCGCTCCGGCGAGGCGATCCACGGGTTCTGCTTCAAAGCGGGGGTCCGGGGGAGTCGCAACGTCTGCAACAGCCTCGTCACCATGTACGCCAAGTGGGGGTCCATGGAGGCGTCGAGGAGGGTGTTCGACGGGATGGATAGCGCAGAAGACGCTGTCTCTTGGAACGCCCTCATCTCCGGCTATGCCCAGAACGGGATGTGCGAAGAAGCTATGAGGGCGTTCTCTTCGATGATGATGACCTCTCGCTGCCGGCCGAACGACTTCACCTTCGGGAGCGTTGTCAGCGCCGTGGCGTCGGCGGAGGAGACAGTTTGTTTGACATACGGCCAGCGGTGTCACTGTCTGGCGCTGAAGATGGGCCTCGACGAGGGTGAGCACCTGACGGGGGCGCTCATCGACATGTACTCGAAGCGCGGCAGCGTGGATGGCGCGCGGAGGCTGTTCCACCAGGCTCCCAAGAAGAGCCTGATAAGCTGGACGGCGATGATCTCCGCCGAGGCGAGGCATGCGAACTACGTCGGCGTGGTCGACCTGTTCGAGGCAATGGCGGCGAACGGGGTCAGCCCGGATCAGCTCACCTTTCTGGCAGTCCTCACGGCCTGCGGCCACGGCGGGATGGTGGACCGAGGATGCCAGGTCTTCAGCTCCATGGTCGACGACCACGGCATCGAGCCGAACGGGGAGCATTACTCGGCGGTGGTGGATATGCTGGGGAGGGCCGGAAGGTTGGAGGAGGCGGAGAGGCTCGTCGGAGCGATACCAGGCGGGGCGGGGCTGTCGGCAATGCAGAGCCTGCTGGGGGCATGCCGCGTGCACGGGGACGCCGCCATGGCGGCGAGGGCGGCAGATGCGCTTCTGGGCATGGGGCCGACAGCGGAGTCGGGGACCTACGTCTTGCTGTCGAATATTTATGCTGAGATGGGGGAGTGGGAGAAGGTGGCCAAGGTGAGGAAGGCCATGAGGGACAGCGGGGTCAGGAAGGAGGTCGGGTTCAGCTGGGTCGACTGTGGTGGGGGCGGGGTCCACCGCTTCTCGTCAGCCGACAAGACTCACCCGCGGGCGGAGGACGTGCATTGGATGTCCTGGTTCATGGGCTTGCAGATGAGACCTTTGATGGATGAGTAACTCTCTCTCTCTCTCTCTCTCTCTCTCTCTCTCTCTCTCTCTCTCTCTCTCACACACACACACACACACACACACAGGATCTCTGTTTTGATTGAAGGGTTATGAATGCAAAATGTTTAACGAACCCCTTTTTTCCGCCAAATTTATCATAGTTATTTTTCATAAGAGTACCTGAGGAGAGAGGAGACTGTAACCACAAATGCTGAACTATTAACTCTTTGTAGTTCAACCATGAGGTTCCTCTGACTCTCTTCATTCCTTACTATAAGAATTATTTATTCTAAATCTGAAACACTTCCCCTTCTTAATATCTGAGATCGATTCTATTTGAGTCCATCAAGGAATTTATAAATCAGTTCTATCTTAATATACCATTGGAAAGAAGATGCATCCTCATGATCTTTTGCTCTGATCGGTATAATATCTATCAATTTCTTTCCATGAGGATTCAAATTCGTGTGCATACTCTCTCACTGATCTTTTCCCTTATTTTATAGCAATTGACTTTCATCATGTTTTTGTGCTCCATCATGTTTTTTTGAGAAAATATTATTCGTTATTTCTCAAATATTCTTAGTTGTAGGGAGAAATAAATAATTTCCATTAACTTCAAGAGCCATCGTACTCTAAAATCATTGTCTTAATAATCACGTCTTCCTCCTTCTAAGCTCATAATCAGGGATTTGTTTGCTCAGGTGGCTGATCATAAAAATCATTCAGTTTCCCTCTATCAATTAAGACAAATTCAATAAATTCATTGCATTGAAGCAAGTTTCCCCTATTCAATTTATACTCATTTGGATAAGCAGGGAGCTCTAAGTATAATTTAGAATGCTCCATAGGTGGTGTAGATGAAGATGTCATGATAATAATGTTAGACATAATATTCAGATTCAATCCTATGCTAGCATAAGTTATGCTCTCACTTTTCACGTTATACCAAATTGAGAGCTAAGATTTTTCTAAAGAAAAAATCAGAAATTTCGCTTCCCACGATGGATCAATCCATTCTCTCACCCTTGAGCATTGGAGGGGAGGGAATGAGGGCCAAGGATGGGCTTAAGATCATTCAGAAGGCATCACACACCATCAAACATCCAAGAGTCGCCTAGAAAGTGTCACGAAACAATGATTCTTTTATTTGAACTACATTATTATTGACACCCAAATTTGAAGCAATGATTACATGACATAAGAAATTTCAATTGTGTATTTTAAAAAGGTGATAGGAAACCTCAAAAGAGATTGATCATGCTTATATTTTTTGTGTTGATTTAGATACTATTTTTGTTCAAAACCATTACTTTGTTTTAATGAATATTGAAAATCTACCATATATATATATATATATATATATATATCAAATCCAATTTCTTTGTTACGTCTTAAATGTTTCACTATTGGTTTATAAAGAAAAAACATTTGAAAAACTTAAATCTGTCATCTTATAGGTTAGAAATATAGCATTGAGCAGGTGGAAATAGAATAAAGATCAGATCGAAATTAGATCCATCAATTGAGTCTTTATCATCAAATTAATATCTTGTAATTGCCTATTCTCTTGAACTTTTTCACTAACATTTTGAAGCATCAAAATGAGAAGAATTTCGACTAAAATTCAAAGGTTATGTCACAACTATAGAGATGACAAGTTGGGCTTGCAATTCAAAAAAAAAAAAAAAAAATTCATCCCAACCAAAAATTAACAGGAGTTCTTCATTATTCAGAGAGCTTCAACATAGGAAGAAGATCAAGGGATTAAGAACAACCAATGATCTTTCTCTTCAAAATTTGTGAACACATGAACTCTCTTATTTTCCATAATTGCCACACATTGTGAAATATTTTATATTTTTTATGGTCAAACTTGTGATAAGCATGACTTATTACTCAAGGGGGATAAACTCTATAATCGGCAGCAAGACATTTTAGAGCCATGAATCAAGAGAGAATTTAAGGAGAAACTCAGTGGGAGCTGAGCCCGTGTAATTAGTGAACAAGTACTATGTGCTTAGGGGACCTAGAGGATGAGGTATTCTTAGAGAGTGGAAGAGGTCAGTGAGATAAAACCACTATAAAATTGTTTACATCTTTCATTAATTGTTTTCAAGAACTAAGAAATGGGAAGGAAGGAATTTAAAAAAAGAAGAGAAGCTGTGCATAGAATTAAATTTGACCAATTTTAAACTCTTTCGGTTTCTAATATAAGTGTGACATTGTAGCCAACACATAGGATGTGCATGAAGAGTTAGACCCCATGAAAAAAAAGACTTTAATGGTTGTTGGAACAACCCAAGTGAAGCATTAGGATGATAGACAAATAATAAGAACAAAAATACATTAAGGGATAAAGTGGGGGAGTTTAGGGGGATGCTCCAAAATTTTCAAAGTGGGAAGGAATAGATCTTCCCCTCTCTCTTGTATTTATGTTTAAAGGTTGTAATAGCCCTAAGCCAGATGATAATTTTACATTCAGTAAAGTGATAGTGATAGTCAAGGTTGACACAAGTAACAACAGCAAGTACACTTCAAGTCTACCTTACCACAAAGTGATATCAAAGCAGAGGCAGGCCCTTGTAATGGTTGGTTAGAAAGAGTGAGATTGAAGGCAGCGGGTCACTCATCTAGAGGAGCAAATAGCCCAAGCCATGATTCCAATGCTTAGAAGAATTGCCGGAGGTAGTACAAGTAACTGTGTGTGAGACGGAGGGCCAGCATAGTCGGGTTATGGACAAACGCAATGGATGGCGAGAATCCATGGAGGCTCTTGCAATGGACATTCTCTTCCTAGCCTAGAATGAAGGAAGGCGACCGATGATGGGAGAACAAGCCCTTGAAACCATGAAGGTGTTCCTGCAAAGTGCCTAAAACCTGAGCTCTCTCTCTCTCTCTCTCTCTCTCTCTCTCTGCTAGGATGCACGCCATGATTTCTCTTCTATTTGCTCTCTCTGATATCTAGAAATTGAATTTCTGCTATTATTGTGATTCTATATTTAACAACGAGAGGGCTCGTGGAATGGAGGAGAGATCTCAAAAGCCCATAGCATGTTATAGAGATATTGCACCGAAATCCGCTTACTCGGTCAAAGCGGTTTTCGGCCTTGGCCTCTCGGATTGACGGCGTGGCGGCAGGTCAGAGGATCCGATCCGACTCTCTCCATCGCGGGACAACGGTTCGGGTTTACCCGGCTCCCGGCTCCCCGGCTGTCTCGTATTGGGGGGACGAGCGCGGGCGGAGCTCGCAGGGGAGAGCGATCAAGGCGTGGAAGGGCGGTGGGCCTGTTTTGTTCCCGCTCGGCTCCTCACTAACGGCGCCGCGCCCACCGCAGTGTGAGGAAATGGGGGAAGCAAGAATGGAGATCCACCTCGACAAGCTTCCGCTCAAGAGGGTTGAGTCCACGGACGAGGCAGGCGTCGAGCGGTTCCCCCCGTAAGGATTTTCTATCCTCCCGCGCTGAGAGTCGTTCCTTGTGGTTTCAATGTTTTTGGTGATTTCACTTATTTTTTTCTTCCTTTTCTCCGCTTCTCTTGAATCGCCAGGGAGATCGGGACGGACGAGAAGCGACTGGACTTAATCCGGCGAATAGATTTCTCGTGGGTAGTGGAGAAGGACGCCAAGAAGGCGAAGAAGAAGAGTCCCAGGGAAGGGGCGGCAGTGGCAGCGGCGCCTCCCTGGCCGTGGCAGGGACTGGTGGAGAACCTACACCTCGCCAGTCAAGAACTCTCCGTCATCATCGACTTGATAAACACGGTAGGTATTGGTTATGGTTGCTCAAATTTACGGTATAACTCCCCAAGACTGCAAAGAACTAAGCCTTATGAAGCTTAAATCCGATCCTCATAGCTTGGTTAATATTTTTCCTTTGCCGTAATTAGCAGTGATTTAGCAAAGCATTTTGTCAGACCCATGGTGGTTCAAGGAGACTTCTTCTGTACTTTGCTTTCCTGTCTGGTAGAATGGTCGGTAGCAAGCTCTCGGAAAGGATTAGGTTTGCAGTGGTCAACGTTCTCGTCGACTTCCCGGGGAATTTTGAAACAATTTGTTCCCAATATGGTGTAACATTTTTTATTCACTGCATGAAATGCCTGGTTCTTGTCCTCTTGACCAAACTCTGGACTATTTATATCATCCGAGCGTGACACTTGGGGTTTTACTGCGCCCCCCCACCACTTTGTCCCAATGATCCGTGATCTGATTGTCTTACCATTGATTACGTATGTGGTGCCTGTTTCGCTGCATTTCAGCAGTTAATGAGTCTGGCTCAAAAAGCTTATCCTGATCCTATAGGGGTTTGACTTTGAGTCAGATGCCAATTACAACAGACAATGGATGATGATGAGGGTTTTGTTTTTTCTGATTTTCCTCTTCTTTACTATGCTCATCAATGCCTTAGTTTCAGATCCTCGCTCAATAAATAAGCCTTCCTATGATGTACATTCATGCAATATTAACATCATTGAGTGCCCTTGATCTGGATGGTACAGCCGTTATTCACTAATTTTAACATGATGTAGGTCGAGGCAAATGATGCAGTGGCAGTAGCTGGAATGACAAGGCCAAAACAATTGCCAAATGAATTGCTTTCAGATCTTTCTGTCTCTGCAGCAACGAAGCTTCAACGGTTGCGGGTGAAATGTTCATATTCTCTTTTATTCATTAATGCTATATTCCAATTGTACATCATAAGCCCACATCTTGTGCACAAAATCCCACGAGATATTCCTCTGCTCACCGTGTTGCTGAAGAACATTTCTTTCAAGTTATTTATTCCCTTTGCTTATGGGAAGGTTATCTACAATCCGTACATTTTTTGGCCAAACTTGCAAGTTTGTCCTTCATTATTGGTCGAGGCTTCTTGATAACGATATTGTTTCGTCTGCAGCATCTGGGTAAGTATTTTAAACAGTCTTCACAAGCTCTCGAGAAACAAGTAGTGAGGGAGGCAAGATTCTATGGCTCTCTGATTCGGTGAGTGGATTCTTATAATATAATTAACGTTGAGATGTTTCAAGGTCATTCCATCCGTGCTTCTTCTTACAAGCCAATAGATTACAGCAGAACTGGAAAGTAAAACGGCAGCGGCAGAGTGCTCCTGGAAATGAAGGCTTCACAATTGATCTACATGATAGTTCATTATCAGATCCCACGGTGTTTTCTCGTCCATCTTTGTTGTCTACAGTTCGAATTGATCATGACCCCACAGGCATGTTGGCTTTGCAATTACCTCCGAAATCATGTCGCTCCCTACATTTTGGGTTTGCCCCATTCTCCGGGGAAGATATCAAGTGTCGAATGCAGAAATCTTATATCAGCAAAAGAGATGATAGTCGTTCCGAGGATGATAAGATTGATCCTCTAACGGAGGCAGCTGTTGATGAATCTGTTCAGGGGACACACTCAGTTCTGCGTGAAATTCATCAGGCAATATTTGAAGAACAGGTACAATCTCTTGTTGTTGTTAGTGATCCCTATCCCAGTTCTGAGAGGCTTCTCTGTTTTTTGCTTCAGGTCTTTGATTTGGTCAATCGTGAGACTGTTGACTCACCATTTGGCGTTAATGTTACCGGGATGCGGGAAGACTATTTGCAGTTGGGAATAGGTCAAGAAGCTTCTGTTTACCTGTGCCTAAGGTCTTCTGGAAAAGAAGGTAGCAATCAAACTGCTTCCTCTGATGGAACTTGCAACCGAGAATCTGGCGTTTCACATTCTGATTCCTCGGAGCTAATGATGATAAATGAGAAGCAGGATTCATTTGGAAAGGAGATGATGAAACTTCCTAACCCAATTTGTTTTGAAATTTATTTGCGATGTATTCTCCATGAAAATGTATTTTTAAGAGCCAAAGAGGGACATTCTCCTGCCATAAAAAATCGAGCATCTGCTCAGTCTCTAGGTGAAGGGATTGGCTTGCTGGGTTATTTTTGTGCAACAATAGCTCATAGAGTCTTTTCCAAGAAAGTGTTCTCCGTACTGGAAAATCTGGTAATTTTTCACTTAGTATTATGTCTGATAAGGGATACTGTTGAATATTGTGCTTACATTTCAATTTGATTTCGTTTGATCTCCACAGGTTGAAAGGGTTCCATATCTGCATCTATTAACCCATCCTACCTGGCACTCTCGGACATCGTCATGGTCCATAAATATGAAGGTTCCTCTGTCAATTGTTTATTCTGCTAAACGAGCAAAGCATTTAGGAACTCAAGAGTCCAAAAGCGAAGCTGGACTGCAGTTTCACACCAAAGTGGCTGTTAATGATGAATCCATCAGTATTAGCGGTGAAGGCATACCAAACACTATTGGCTCGTTCAAGAGGGATTCCATGGACATGTCTTTGCTTAACTGTTACAGTTGTGACATCGTGGATCTTCCAGTGATTCTATTGCAGCAGGTAACATGAAACATGTCACTTTTAAAACCTCTCCTGTCATCTTATTTCATCGATGGGAACAACAGTGCACTTTACAGATTTTTTATCATAAGTCTTCTGATGTAGCTCAGAAATCTACTAATTGTAATGCATTTTTTGGATGGCAAAGAAGCTTATTTTTGTCCGGGCTCTTCCATCGCTGGAGATTGATTTCTCTTAAATAAAATTCGCATATTTATTGTACTTGATCATGGAATATCTAGAACTAATCTTTCATAGTTGTTTTGGACTATTTTCGTTGAAGTTAGTTTGATCAACTCAAAATATTTGCCTTTTTCAACCTAAAAAAACTAGTGACGCATGGTGGAGACTTCATGCTTATAGCTTCTTAAATGATCTCTCTTTTACTAAAGAATTAGCAATGTAGCCTATTCATCATTGCAGGCCATATTTTCGTCACAATCTTATCTCATTGCGAGGAATAAAACCTTATGTCAAGGAACGTAATAAAATGTGTCTGGCACCAGGTGGCCTGTTTCAGGTAGTACTTTAGTAGATTAATGTTTTGCCATGTTCGAGGCTTCCTTGATAACAAATTTTGTCCAGTCAGTGTTGGAGAAGTGGAGACTAGACTGGCATTCATTTCGTTTCTCTGAGGAATATTTAGGCCTCTGCCTGCCGAATAGGTCTTCTAAGATCCATGGAATACATTTTTCTAGGCTATTAAATGACAAGGAGCTTTCACCAGATGTACAGAATGCAAACAGAGTAGGTTTAGATTGTAGGCTCAACCGCTTTAAACCAACTGTTCAATTTGAATATCACCATCTCAAGCAGTCATAACTGAAATTCTGAGGATTTGAATGATTTTGGAAACAAAACATAAACTTAATTGGCGCGGAAAACAGAAATTGATTGACTGAGTTGCATCTTAAATCAAAACAAGGGTTGTGAAGGAGTGAGAAAACATTTGTTGGCCTAGTTGGGTAGTGGGTAGGGAGAGGGAATACAAACAGGTGGTCAGCTATTGATTAGCTACTGCATAGAGGCCAAAGTGCAGGGATGCGCATGAAAGTGCAGAACAAAGAGGGAGGAGGAGAGGACAGGTGTAAACCCCGCTTTATGTCTGCACCATTTCACAGGCGTTAAAGGCGATGGAAACTGTATAGGGTGCACGACTCAGAGTGGAAGGGAGGTGTGGGTAGGCTAGTCTTGATCAGCTACTGCATAGAGGCCAAGTGCAAGGATGTGAATGAAAGTGCAGAACAAAGGGGGAGGAGGTGAGGACAGCGGGAAACCCCGCACAAGCGTTTAAGGTGATGGAAACTGTACAGGGTGCACGAGTCAGAGTGGAAGGGAGGTGTGGGCAAGAGGGTGACGGGGCAAGATTCTGCTGGATGCGGCACTTACACGTGATGCAGTGTAGGCGAGGCTTAGACGGTCTATTGTGTGGCCCAAAATGTTATCCGGAAAGTTATTTCTGGAATAAGGTCTGGATGGATGTCTTAACAACGATTTTGTTTCTGCCTCGAAACTATGACTGAAATCCAGGCGACACTGCCAACAGATGTGAGAAGCAGCAAGCAAAATGCAATGTTAGAAACTTTATGGTCGAAAAAACCCAAAGATTGGGAAGAAGCGATGATAGATTATGTTCTTAGAACTCACTCTCTTCAAAGTTGTAGGATAAGATGTATACAAAAAAGTCACAAAATGTATTCAGTTCTCTCGTCCGTTGATAATGGGCGAGGGAACGCCGTGCATCCTGTATGAAACTTATATGTTTGCAACAATGTTGGGAAACTTGTGGATGTAATGGCTACCCAATCTTGAAATGTGCAATTAATCAGCTACTATTATTTTTTCCCGACATCTATTCTCGAAAGATTTGATTATCTTCATGGATGAGCTGTAATGGCATTCTCATCCCAGTTAACAATTTAAGAAAACGGTGGACGAGAAAGAAAAAGAAATATTTTAAATGAGAGGACGATAAGATGAAAAATTCAAATACCAAATGAATCCCTTTTGCACTTTGCGCAGCCTGGGTGTTCAGTTGAGCCTAATAGGCGTGTGGATTGATGATTACTCACGAGAGTCCATCACCATGCTCATGGTCATTTCGATGTAGATATTTTTTTGTTTTTTCTTTCAGTAAATGATGAGATAGAATGGTCCGTGCTTGTTTTTTCCTTCAGTCTTTTGCCTTGCAATGGATGACAAACTTGGATCCCTAGGCCTGATTATGTGTTTCCTAGCCCTCTTAAATGATACAGGAATTTTTCTGGGGGGAGGTTGTCTGTCATCTACTGTTTCATGTTTTCTGTTCGTATGCGCCTCTCTGTACCTGGTTGTAGAACAGATTGAACTTATCTTCGCCATGTGTGTATGCTTGTCTTAATGGATTTTTTAAAGGATCGTGACTCGATTCCCTCTTTTTGGCCGTCAAGCAATGGGTCGCTGATAGATTCATTGATTCTTTCATGGTAGGTTGCAGTCCAGGTCATTAGCTGGCTCCATGATGAGGCTTTGGTGGTAGGGATGAAGTCCAGTACGGATTTCTTGTCCCTGTGCCTGGAGCTGGGTCAGTCTGAGAAGCTCAGATTGGTGGCCCACTTAGACCCGGAGGATGTGCTTGGCTGCATCTCGTGGTGGTTGGTGGCGGACAACGGCAGGGCGATTGTCAAAGATAAGGCCCACTCCGACACCCTCAGCGGCTATCCTGAGCGTAGAAGATTTCTGGGACATGTGTCGCTGGAGTCGTTGTTCTTGATCCTCATGGACCTGGTTCGCCTGTCCAGTTCCAGCGTCGGGGGAATTTGAGATCCATCCATCTTCCCCGCAAGGCGCCGCCCAAGATTATTAATTAGTCCATGGCTATCTCGCCCCTCCTGCCGGGACAACCTGCTTGCACCCACCCTCGCTGGAAATAGGAATGAAGCAGAGGCTGCAGCATCCGAGAGCGTGCCCGCCCGGAACAAGCATTCGAATGGGAAGATTGCATGCAGGAATATGAGTTCCTCTGATAACTCAGCTGCCAATGCCGAGAAGGGGAAGGAGGGGGAGAGAGGGTTGCTGTAGAAACCCGTAGAGAACAGATGCTTTCTGAATGTTTATGAAAGATCAATCAGAGATTTCTTACTCACATGATCAAATCATTTCCCCCTTCCGTCTAAATAGTGAATTTCAACCACAATTATGCAAATCCTATCTGATATCAAGTCATTATCGTCACCAAATCTGAAAAAGGAAAAAGAAGAAGGAGCAATGGCAGAAGAACTTGCGGCTGTCTGACCACCTTGAAGCTCACTTTGGCTCATCATCCTCTACGTGTGTTACCAGGCTCAGGCGAATCCAATTGATTCCCTTTGCTCCCCTCCAAGAGGAAGATAGGGGTCCAGGGTGGGGGGGGGGTTGTTTGGGCATGAACTAGGTCTCGAGCACCCTCAGTCAAAAATATCAGATGTCATCTTCCTTCTCTGTCAATATTTTCTTGCATGCCTCGTAGCACATGAATGAAATCCCCGCAGCAGGGACCAACTTAATGCAGCTCGGTCCCAAGCCCCTGTAGAGCCCCCCAACGCCGTCTTGCTGGAATATGCATACGAGGGCATGAAGCATGTTCTTGTAGACCTGCCTGCCTCCCACAGCACCTACTTGCATGTGCTTCCGAGCCACCTCCAGTGGGAAGGTCGCGCTGCTCGCAATGGCGCCGGCCGCCGACCCGATCAGAAGGGTCGCAAGGTTGCCGATGTCCTCCTCCTTGGAAATCCTCTTGTAGGCCTTCCTCAGGGCGTCATAAGCAAAGTAATTGGTGGCGGCATACGGTATCACTCCTATCACACTCGGGGTGAGCCCTCTGTACAGCTCCCCAGGCCCTTCTTCTCTCACAATTTTGATGAATGCGTGCAGAAGATTGTCGTACACATCTCTCTGCAATAGATAAAATCACACGGGGAAATCATCCTTAACCTACCCCTCCAAGTAGACGGCATATAAATCTTATTGATGAGTGTTGTTCGATCCTGCTCGAAGGAGTACCTCAATGGTTAGCCGAGTCTTGAGCAGTTCCAGAGGGTATATACACAATGTTGAGCAGACTCCAGCCATGGCTCCAGCAACCAGCG
The DNA here is from genome assembly GCA_902729315.2 of Spirodela intermedia. Lineage (NCBI taxonomy): Eukaryota > Viridiplantae > Streptophyta > Magnoliopsida > Alismatales > Araceae > Spirodela > Spirodela intermedia. The sequence continues at coordinate 155,869 of LR746280.1, forward strand.
AAGGAGGCAGGGGGATCTTGGGCTGCTCCCCAGGATCAGGGGTCAGAAACTTCTTGCCCGTCTCGAAAGCAAACAACTGCAAGCAATGATTTTTTTAAGCAATTATGGTGAGCCTTGGGCAAGTAGAGAACAATTAGACCCACGAGTGTTGCTATCACAGCTCAAGGAATGAAAACACAAGGCAGATGAACGTAAACTAGTCACAAAAATGATCTGCCCATTCACCTTAGAACATCTAAATTGACTAAATGGCAAGGTGCTATAAACAGGCATAAATTACACGAATGTGGGTTCCATAGTTTCTCAAATGCAAATCGAAATATTAAAAAAAGTCAAATGCTCCGAATTTTTATATTTCTTTATGAAAAGTGTACTACGACACGAAATTTTATTTGGGTCCGATTAAGTGGATAATTAGTTTTCTTTCGCGATCAATAAGAGCCCCAGCGTAACCAGGTAAGCCATTTCAACAACAGGTTAGTTTCACTCATTCAGTCAAAATCCTCAAAGACAGAATGAGTAGCGGATGATGCTCGACACAATTATGCTCCAACCCGTTATTCTTTCATCTCATTCAAGAAGTCAGCCTTCTGTATCACCTCGTTTGCCAATTGGTGGGCGCAATAGCGCCAGTGGCCATAGGAGCAACCGACAGGTGTTGACCACAGCATGGGAGCTGCAGTCACCTCTCACCGTTCCAACACGTATAGGAGAGATAAAGCGAAGAAAACCAAGGCAATCTGATCCGCCAGAACAAGTAACAACCCCACATACCTTCCTTGCTCCACTGAAATGATCATCAATGAAGTTACTCGTCCCAGGATAACTTTACCTAATTTGATGCCTGTATTCTATCATCCACAGGATACAGGCCGATGAAGCGAGACTCCTCGAGCTAACATGTCAGGACTTGTGGTGATACGTAAGCTTACACTGAGCTACATCCATACTAGCTCAGCAATGACACAGAAGGAAGACTGGCGTCGGTGTCAAGACATCCCACTTTCTTGGGGAGCCATGAATTGAGCAGAGCGCGCCCTGACATTACCAATCTTGATATCCTAACCATGGGCTTCAAGTCGCAAAACCTTGACTAATAAGAAAGGAAGTGAAACACGCAGGTGAGGGAAAGCGGCAAGTGCTGCAAAAATGTCAGCGTGGGGTGGAACCAGCCAAGCTTACTGGTACATTGGTGTCAAAATAATCACACATATGAAACGCATCAAAGCTCTAGTCATGTCTCCACTCCACAACAGCAGGGGCTGTATCTGTCTTGCGTCCTTGACGCACCAAGAAAATGATAACCTCCGTTTTTTTTTCTTCTGAAAGTAGGTGTTCACTGCTTATGTCAAGAACAGCTTCAGCTGTTCCAAGAGATGATTGAAACTGGCGACCTTAGTCCCCATAACCATCGGTTTCAGGAGAAAAAAAGTTCCCATATTCACTCTCCCATACTGGGAATTACAGAAAAACAGTGATAAAATATTAAAGAAGAAACAAAAAGCTGAACAGAGAGAGAAGTTCCAGAGATTAGAGAAGATTCAGCGAAGAAAAACATCCATGCAGAAAATACAAGCCCACAGGAGGACACACTACCTTCGTCAGTGATCACGATAATTAAATTCATGTTCTTCGCATCGGGTAATTTCTCTTCTCTTTTGAGAAGAAAAACCCTTCTGAGCAGGTGGGGGCGATCAAAAACGACAACGAAAAAAGCAAATGAAGTCGAAATGCAAAAGGCCTACGAAGCAGGTAATTTTTATGATGGTCTTGCTTTCTCACCTCTATTGCCCTGCCCGGGGCGACCCTGATGACGTTCACCAGATTACCCCGAAACAAGCCCGTCCACCCTTCATGCGTCATTATGTTGTGGAACACTTCGGTCATGGTGTCGCCGCCGCTGCCCACCATGAGATGCGTTCTTATTGTCTCCAAGGGCGCCACCGTGGTTCGCGAAATCGCCCCGGCGATGGCTCCGCTGATTAGCCTTCTCAGGGAGGCGTTTGCGACCGTGAACTTGAACTTGAGCCCGCCTTTCCTCTGCGACTTCCTCTGTGATTCATGCCCGTCTTCCGCCAACTCCCCTGCTTCCACTAATGTCCCCACCGGCCGGTATCTAAACTCCGGCGACACGTACTTGACATATAAATCGGTGTAGGGAATCTTCAGGCCCTTCTCCTTGGAGGTTGGGGGATTGGAGGACATGCCGAATCCCATTCCCACCTGCCCGACGCTCGCGAACAATCCCCCTGGGTGGAAGCACTCCTCCTGTTTCCACTGCAACCCCACCTCCGGAATACCGAAGAGGCCCCTCTTCTTGTTCTCGACGGCCTCCAAACTTCTGCCAGCCATCAGAATCCGTTCGCGGGGGTCCGGACGCTCTCTACGATGATTTCCTGGGAACCCCAAGGATCATTCTTCGGGGAGACTAGGGTTTGGAGGCAAGGGCAACCCCTCCAAAAGAGCCCAACTCGGAAAGGTGGTGCAAAGGGCGGAACTACCTCGGGCAGACCGAACGAGATAAAAAGGGGGCCTTTAAATTAGAAAATGGCTGTTTTCACAGAGAACTGATGTTTGAGTAGCAGATGCAGAAAGGGCGGGAGGGGGGCGGCGGCGGCGGATTTCTGCTCCACCAGGTTCCCGGAAACAGAAACAAACACGCCTCTAAGGATTCGGTGATCGGCAGAATTCCCCTGACCAAGGAGCCCCGAGCGGTTCCGGAAATGCCAGGAGAGAGGCTTCCACGGGGAATCCGCTACCGCTATAGGAGGGGAAGAAAACAGGGAGGGAGAGGATCCTGGGTAACCGATTGGAGAGAGATAGACGGAAGGGGAGTAGATGCAGCAAACAGAACGGGGGTTTGCGACCCGGACGAGGCTCTCGCCCCCGGCCGCGGAAGAAGGACAGTTGGAGGGGCGGGCGCCGAGTGGCACACGAGGATGAAGTGTTATCGGGAGTTTGGGTGCGAGATAGATGCAGCCTTACAGGTAGGTCCCTCTCCTCCTCAGCGGCCAAATCCTTGCCCGGTCCTCTAGAAGGAGAGTAATGCCGTAGAGGGAAGGAGCAGAGGGACGGCGGCAGAGAGAGAGGGAGAGAGGGAGAGGAGAGAGAAAAGAAAGGCGGGGGCTTGCTGGCGGCGGGTCCGTCTCTCTCGCAGTGTTAAGAGATGAGTGGAGAAGGGGAGGGGGGAGGGGAAAGGAAGGAAGGATGGAAACCCAACTGCCAGCAGACCCTTAGGCGGCACCGCCCACCCACCCGCCCACATCAATCAGGAGGTCGGCGGCGCATCAAAGCCCTCAAAATCCGAGATCTTACCAACGTGGGGGGGAACAGCGGCGCTGTCGCAGCCGTTGACGCGGAAAATCCCGCGCTTAATTAATTAACGCTGGTTAATTAATCCCCGGTTCTTCGCTTCCCGGGAATCGAATCGAAAAGAATCCCAGTCAAACAAACGGAGGAAAAGGCGGCTGGGCCCTTTTGCATAAATTCCGATGCTGGTTGGGCATAAGTCCCCGAGCAATTGGGCCTGGCCCACCTCAATGAGATGCACGCGAGGCCCAGCCCGGCCCAGCCTCTTATGTCGTATCGAATCGGGAGGCTGACCAGCCACTCGGACCCGCCACCCAGCGGGGGGATAGAACCGAATATTCCTCCCTATCCCCGGAATATGCTCCGCTTTGAGGATAAAGTGGGCCCCCTCCCTCCCAATACGCGGCTGAGGAGAGAGAGAGAGAGAGAGAGTAGATCTACGCATCTCCCATTTTATATTTCTCAGATTTTTTTCACCCAAACAATAAATATTGTTGTTATTCGCTCCCATATTTTCCAGGCCCCGGAGCGTCTGCTATGCCCGAGAAGCGCCTTCACGGCAGCCTTCGCAAAAAATAAAATAAAAATAATATATATATATATTTGTGTATTTAAATAAAAATCTTGGGCACGTCGTGTTCGAATAAAAAAGATCGATAATGAGTCCCTCCTAATTATTATACAATAAATTACCCAAATAACCACTGACGAGAAATGGAGGGCACAAAGATCATCCCGCGTCATCTCCGCCGTTCGTTCGCCCACGTGCATAATTATTCGGAAATGGTTGGTTCACTGCCTGGGTCGGTTAGTGCTCATGGGGTCGGGTACGTGGGAATGTATAAAGACGCCACGTATAATCCAGAGGGAAGGCCTCCTGAGAGGGAGGGGCAGATGAGGCCACCGAAACAGGTCCTCATTTTATATTTTTCGGGGGTATTTGTGTCTTTTCCTAGTCCATCGGCAGAGGAGGCAGCGCACGACGGCCCTTCGCCCTTAGGTTTCCTGCCCCCGCCGGGCACTCGCGCTCCACGCGCCGGTTGCCGCCGCCCCGAGTTTTCCTCTAGCTCCGCTAGCCAGTGCTGAAGTTCTTGTTCTTCTTTGCACGCCAGAAAGGTTTCTTTGAGATTTTTTCCATTTTTTTTGGCAGAACATTGGTCCGTTGCCCTGTCAACCGTTTTCCGGATGACAGTGATGTACTGATGTTGTAATCATTTTTATAAATTTTCAGTGATTGACAGGAAGGATCCTGGTGGTTCTGATCCTCATCTCCCGCTTATAATCTCCTCTTGTTGTCATGGCTCAGTCTGGTTTGCATTCTGCAAATAATTTTTTTATTCCTGATATTATCATAAAAATTCCACTAGATATTGTCTAATCTGCATAATTCACCTGGGATGTCTGATGAAACTACTTTGACGTTATTTGAGCCATTCACTTTGACCGTGTCTGCAAACATGCTCGTCTGTAATTATCTTTCTTCATTCATACATTGACTTTAATTAAAATTTCTCATCACCGGAAAACAAGATCAGAATCTCTGTATGTATTCTCCGGTGCCGCAATGAGCACATTAATTACTTTTGGATTATTAACAGACCTGGTGCTTCTTTTCGTTTCTGATTGCCTGTCCGTTAGTTATTTCAATGCAAAAACTACTTTCGGTACGTACATGGCTAGATCCTATCAGTTTTTTAAAACAAAAACAGATCAAATTCTCAGAGTTGCTGGAAACTTTCTTTTTCGGAGTTGCGATATCTGGAACTCTTTGTGCTGACAGTTCGTAAAGTCCTGAATGAAGTTATGCACTGTCATGTTCGTACTGAAAGATAACACGAGGATAAGTTTAATTCATTTTTCCAAATTTTAAAACATTCAAATTTCATTCTATTATTGATGCGTGTGAATCACTTTCTTCAAGTTGTGATGCTTCTCTGGTAAATTGTTTTATTGTAGATTATACAGCAGAGCAGGAGATGGAAATTGAAGCGCTGGAAGCCATTCTTATGGATGAGTTCTCAGGTTTGTGTTTGTTATGAAGTCGTAATGTTCCAAGTATTTTGATTCTTCAGTCAATTATATTCAAGCAAGTCGTCAGAATCGTTGACTATGCTGTTGACTGGATCATCTGCCAGAAATAGACTCGAGGGAGAGTGGCTTGGGTACAGATGGTCGTTGTTTCCAAATATTGCTGTCTCCTCAGGTGATTATTGTTATTTCGCTCTCATTTGTTGATCCTTATGACTGTCAAAAATGAAAAAGACAGAAGTCATTCCTCCCCGTGTCTTGCTCATTTTATCTATATGCGACATATAATCAAATCGTAATCCATCCTGATAAATCTGGGATTGGATAGAGCATGGTGTGAATAAAAAAAAAATTAAAGTCGCATCAACTTGATTTTAGCCTTAAGCACTCTTTTCATCCCTCATCAACTTTTTCCGTGTGTTTTGTGGCTTAAGTTACCCTTTTGTTTCCAATTATCTTCTGCTCTAGGAGAAAAGACAGATTCTCGGTGGTCCTAGATCAATCATATAAAGTTTATGATTGATTGGATGAAATGTAATGCCTATTACATATATATATATATTAAATTTGCTAATTATTCATTTATTTTGATGAACAGGATGAAGATGATGAGGAGGTGAATCACATTAGAGGTCTGTTCGTTTAACTTATTCAAGACTTTGGTGTCTATCTTATTGTAGGGCAAGCATAGCTTCCAATTCTGAGTTCTATCAAAACTTGATTATGAAGTTTAGTATTTTGACCATTCGCCATATCATTCTGAATTGGGGACAATAAAACTAAATGATATACAAAGTGAAAAAATAACAAAACCATGGCTTTATTTTTATTACTCTAATATACAGAAGGAGAAGGGGAAGGTTAGTACATATCACAACACTGGAGTTTTTGGATCAATTTGGAATTGGCTACTTTGAAAAAAAAAATCTACAGACCTAAAACAAGCTGTCTACTCAACAAATCGAGGATGTGTCATCTAACACGTCTTCTTTCTGAAACTTTTTTATTCTTTCCAAGCACAAACTCTGCTCAATCTCAGATTGGGATGCTAAGGAGTTATAGATTGACTTTGTGTTACTGTGCCCGTCGATATGATCAACTGGGTCTTTTGACTGGATCCAAGGGGAGTTCCCCCTTGTTCTTTTAGGATGTGCAAGTTGCTATTGGGTCAACTTTCTACATGGTGTCTATTCTTCATTCTCCAAGAGATCACTGTCCATAATGCGTTAATCTTTCCTGCTTCTAATTCCAACATATACTGTTGATTTTGTCAGATTATAAGAAATGGGTCAATTAAAGTGATTGGTTGGGTTAGTTATCACTTTTCTCTGCCCATTGAAAGAGTTTGGCATTTTAGAGCAATTATCACATGAAAATAATTACAAGAAACTTCCAAATATTTTTCAAATAATTTTTTAATCTATTTTTAGGTTTCTCCAGTGATACAGACCATAATCTCATTTTGACTGTTGGTACTTACGACTATAAGAAGGCATGAGTGTTTTATGATCATACAAAGTTATCAAAATAATTTGTTCTAGCTAGTTCATGATGAACATTTATAAGAACACATTGGGCGATTTTGTGTACGCACGAGTGTTATCAGACCTTGTTATCCTCTAAGTGGAGTAAACCTTCTTAAAGTAACAGAGGTCTAAAAAAATGTTGTTTTAGCAATCTTAATTTACTTAAGTGTTTTAAGTGAAATCCGATTGGTATGATCCTACTTATTTGTTTGAAAAATCACCTGAAGCCAAGTATGGTTTTATTATTAGCTCTTCTTTCTTGTTCAATCTTGTACTTTTTACCTTGTAAAAATACTGTAAACTCCATACACGAGAGGACAAGGGGACGATCTTGCAAACTTATCTCCTAATTAATGTGATTAGTCATAGATTCATAGATTCACCCATATATTTGAAGTCATAGGTTCATTGGCTACGTTGATTGATCTCCACTGTCCCCTATAACTTGATTTTTTCTTTGTGTTGGCAACATCAGCGATTTTAAAATGACCCGTGCTATTTCTACTTATTTCTACTTACGGACATAAAACACAGATGTGAAGTTTTACCTAATGAAGATACATAATAGGTCTTTCTCCTATGGAGTTAACTCGCAGATTCCCAGTGCAATGGTCCAATGGTCTATCGTCAGATTTACTGGGAAAGTTTATAACTTTTTTGCACGTAGTCTCAGAATACTAGTGCAAGTGTGACCCCATACTTCGCTCAATTTTCTTCTGCAGCTCAACTTGCATTGATTTTCTCACACACCACAAATTATCCAGATGAACCACCTCTTCTTAATCTTAAAAGGTAAGCCCATTATGTAAAAGTTTTTGAGCTTCAATTTAAGTATTTTTAAGTCATTTTCCTATGACGAATTGACTAGAGAATTCCCCCCTGATCTGCTAGTGACTATATCTGTGCAGTATACGAGGACTTAAACAGGAAGATCTTGCTAAACTAAAAGAAAAACTTCAGCAAGAGGTATTCACCCAAGTTCTCCATTTTCTAGTGTTTGATAGATTTGTTAGACTGTTTATTTGGTGTTGTAGAAAGAGGAGAAAATTAGGTTAAAATTCGTAGCCTCCTCCACTCCTATCTAAATGTAGAGAGCTGGGACCAGTACAAGTTGAGACGTAATATAGGCTTATTGGGCCCAAATTCTAAATGATGCACTATCCCACTAACAAGAGATTAGGCCTGTTGGGTTCATATTCTAATTGACTCTTTAGCACTCCGTCAAGCTAGAGTAATTAATTATATCGAGTTTTTCTTTTCCATACCTAAAACACCTAGGTCGTTACTTTGTAAAGTATGCACAAAACAAGGCATAAATGTTAGAGCTAAAGTCTAAGCTGAAGTTGAGGCATTATATGCCAGAGCTGAAGCTGGAGTTGCAAACCTCAGAGTAGAAGAGATATTAGTGTTCAAGCTGAAATATAATAGCCAGAATGTTAGAAACAATCATTAAAGTTGGAGGAGATGTCAGAATTACTAACTGAAAAGTAGAGGCTGGTGACAGAACCGGGTTACGAGATGTAAAACTGAAGCCAAAACTGTATAGTTTGACATAGATGCTGGATTATCTGATACCGGAGAAACTGGTGCAGTATAGGCTAACATTGAACATGGAATAGCAGACGACGGTGTTGGTGCTGAAGCATTAAAGGCTGGAGTTGAGAAGGGTTCCATGGTACAATTTTCTCCCTTTTTGTTTCTTGAAGAAGATGACTTACAAGGAAGATGTTAGACATTGGTTAAATTGGAGATTTGGCGGATTCGGTCGGACCTGCAATATCATGTATCGTGATGGTCATTGCATGCACTTGGATTGTGAAGTTGTGGTCTCTTGTGGCGGCTCGTGACGCTTGTGCTATGTAGTTGCAGCTTCCTGCGATGATGCGCATTAAAATTGCAACCATGCATGTCTTGTGGTTTCCTAATCGGTATCTTATAACAGCCAAGCAATAACAGCTTCCCGTGCAAGGTTCCGACAATGAAAGAGACACCGGAGATCGAGAGAGAGGAAGAAATTATTAGCGACATAGTATCAGTCGAGGTATACAGGTCTAGGTGTGGTTGCCGTCATCGCCCTCAGAAAATGGAGAGCTTGAGGCTAGTAGTAGCAACATCAACAGCAACTTGACAAACTTGCGAAATTCTATCCCTAAACTCTGGTACTATGTTATAAATAGAAGAAAAAATTAGATTATAATTCGTTATCCCCCTACTCACCCATTTGCATATGGAGAGAGGAGGAACTAATATACCATGAGATCTAATATGGCGTTAATGGTCGCATATTCAATATTGTTCATTACCGCACTAAGATGAGAGTAGGCCTATTGGGCATGTATTCCATTAGAATCTCTGACTGTGGATGCTACGAGTTTTGGATTATTTGGAAAGTTCTTGATGAATAGTGAGAATTAGTTGTTTACCAACGGGGAATATGTGCTCTTATCTCAGTAAGAGCGTTGTACGTACTCTCTGTGCGGATAGATGATTCCTTCTTCATTTTTTTCGGAAATAAACATACGGAACGTATACATGTGCATTTCCCTCTGGAAAAAAAATAAAATCTATATGCACCGACCCACTTTGGAAAACATTGCAGCTTAAAACGTGTAAATGTTTTCTTGGCCGATTCTCTTGGACTGTGGTGCACTGTCACTCTGAGATGGCACGAAATGGGATCAGCCTATAATTTAATCCTCTCGAGACTCAAAATCTTTTGAGTCTATTTGAACTTCAGATTATTTTTTTCTGGGCATTGTTAGCTTACAGGTCAGCGTAAAAGGGTAAGGCGGATATATACAGGAGAGCAGGAGAGCAGGAGAGCAGGAGAGCAGGAGAGCAGGAGAGCAGGTGTAGGAGAAGTGTTCACTTTGATCACCTTGTCGATTCGTAACCTTAGCTGTCTCCTCGAGCTTTCTGTAGGGTGCCTTATTCACTGAAATTCAATGTTGGGTGTAAGTGATCTTGTAGTTTTCTATCTCATACTCTGTAAATATTGAAATAAAAGGTGGATAAATCTCTCTTACTTTCATATGGTCAAATATTTTTTGTCCGGCATTTCTAAATGCTTACCTAAGCCCTGCAGGCATCAGAGAATCTTGGGATGGCTATGGTCTACACTCTTGTTACTTCTGCTAAGGAGTGGCTGACAGAAAAATTTGGACAAGATGAGACTGTCGAGGATGATGATGAAGATGATTCGGCTAAAGAAGATGTATGGCCCCATCCTCTGAACTTTTTTTTTTTTGGTCCATTTGTTCTGATACATCTTCTCCGTTAAATTTTTCCATGATTTAATTGCTTAGTTTTTGAAGCACCGATCGAAAAATGTTGTATTGAGTAATAATGAGTTAATCCTCGTCTTCATGCCTACCACTCTGTTATTTTCCTTGCCTGAGAGATGTATCTTGGATGGTAAACATATGAGATCGTGATGTGCTGGTATGTCTGTGCTAGTCTTCATGGTCGCTTGATGGGTGTTGAAAAAAGGCGTGTGCTTTCTCGTATTTCACCCCTCGCTAACGGTGCCCCTGTCCCCCATCTCAGATAATTATCCCGCATGGCGAGCCTGTCACCGTGGAAACGTTCATGGCATGGAGGGAGCGATATGAAGCCGAATTGGCGCTTGAGAGAGCCAAGTAAGGGCCGCCGAGCGTCTGTATGCCATGAGGCATCATGAGGTTTCTTAATATAGCAAAAGTTTAGGCCCTGTATGCTATGCGGCATATTTTTGAGGATCGTTCCCTCCCACCCAGCTGAAAGGGTTGCGCTCCGTTTCCAGGTTGATGCCGGAGTCCGCCCTGGTAGCACCCAAGGAGAAGAGGCTCACGGGCAGACAGTGGTTCGAGAGTGGAAGAGCGGCGACGGTAATCTCCTTGCTCCCCTCTGATAACTCGGTGTGGACGTCTTTGTCGGTTTGCTGCATCTCGAGCTGGTTGGTTGAGATGTCCCTGCCCGCCCACCCATCCCCCCACCCTTTCCTGCGATGGAATCTCTTCCTGATCTAGCCGGATCTTTTGAGCGCTTATTAAATATTTACGCGGGCGGATGAATGCGCTCATCTGTTTGTTTTTTTCTTACCTTGCTCCAGAAAGGCGCGGTGGCCGTCGCAGAAGGGTCCGAGGAGGAAGAGGAGGAAGATGTTGACTTCGAGGACGACTTCGAGGGTGGGTCTCCCAGCCCTTTTGTTTTTTGGTTGGCGGTCAATCTATCTCCGCGCTCCTCCTCATGGGTTTTAGCATCCCACGGGTCTCTCCCTCTGACTACTTTGCTTGTGCGATCGGTGTGGAGTGCAGATGAAGACGACATGCTCGAGCACTACCTGGCGGAGAGGTCGGACCAGTCCTCCGACGGCTCTAGGAGGGGATCCAGATTCTGAGGCCTTCCACTCAGAGTTCCTCATTGGTTCTCAGAGTTCCCTGCATTTAATCCGTCGTTGGTGCGTTGTGGGTTGGGTGGGTGGGTTCGACGAAACTTCCCTTCCCAGCTTGTTCCTCGCTCTCGCCTTCTTGCCTCTCGCTTCTTCTGCTGCGTCTTTTCTTTTACCAGAGTAGGCCGATGATGAGATGTAGCCCGCCTGCCGGACATGCCGCACTATGCCGATATTTACGAGTGGGGATTTGAGCCCCAGATCAAATCGTGGGCAAGTTTCTGATCGATGCGCAGATCAAGAGGTGGGCTGGATACGGGCAGGCAAGTCCTGTTCGAGCCCCTGCGACTGAAAACCGCCGGTACGCGCGCCCATCGATTTAGAGAGAGAGAGAGAGACGGCAACTAACGGGCATTAGATTATATTATACATAGCAGGCGTGGGAGTGTGCATATAAGAAGAGCCACGTATAACATGGGCGCGCGCTCGTATTTCCCAGCGCGTCGTTGTCGGAGTAGGTCTGTTTGGACTGAATCGGCGGCAGGAGTCAGCGTCGGTTGCTTCTCTCGGTGATTTCTGCCGATAAAATATGTCAACCCCCAGATATTTATCACCCTACGAAGGGAAGACTTGACCATTTGTCGGTGGGGGAAGTGTACGCGACGAAGAGACCCGAGTTCTCTTCACCGGCTCTGTTGACCCCGGGGGGTTGTTGGAACAACTCGAGGCTCCCCATGCGGCCAGACAACTTCTCATCTTGGTCATGTGACCACCTGCCAGCCTAGCTGCAGACTGTAGCGGGCGTGGGAGGCTGCTATGTATTTCCCCACGCGGGCCATGTGCATGATTCCTCTCGTTTCGCAACTCTACATCTGTCATCTACTCAGAGAGAGAGAGAGAGAGAGAGAGAGAGAGAGAGAGAGGGAGAATAGATGGATCACCCGATGAGGTTGGTGAGGAATTCCCATGATCTGGCGAAGAGGCTGCATAAACTGCATGAGCCGCGAGATCGCGTGTCGATCGACATTGACCCATTCACTAGGTGAGCCGACATCACGGCGCCCCCTTGCAGGCATTACGGCGATCTTCGGTTGGGCCCACATGATTAGTGCCCTAATTGGCAACCCGCATACGTGGGATGCCGGCACCGGAGACCGTTTAGTTACCAGGAAACGCCACGAGGACGAGTCGACGCCAACGCAACCGCGTGATTAATTAGTGCAGCCGTAAGCTGCATGCGTACAAATCCTGCTAATCTCGCTATGCTTGATGGCGACGCGGTTGGCTCTTTAAGGGCCGACCAACATGAATGGACACCCCATCCTCCCGCTCGAGCTAAAAAAAGGGGACATATTTTCTCTGGTTTTTCTCTCTCCATCGGACGCTCGAAGGACATGGACGTCCCCCGGAAGACTTACAACGAAGCCCGTGAGGTCAACGGGGTGACTGAGGGGACGGACAGATCAGCAATGCCGCTGCAGGTTAGAGCCTCCTCGTCGGATCGACGTGGCGTCGATATCTATATCCGGGGGGCGGTGGCACCAGCTGTGAGACTTCCGCACCTTACATAAAGGTATCCCCCCTTCCCCCGACTGTCCAGAGCACACATTCCCATTTGCCGTCCATCTCTCTCTCTCTCGCTCTCTGATACAGAGCATCGTCTGGGTCTACCCTTGTTCCGTACTAGGAAGGAACTCCGGTGTTGCTGGCTGCACAAAAGGGCAGGAGGTGAGAGAGATGGAGAGCACAAGAGCCGGGGGCTCACTGAGACTGTCATCCCTCAATCACATATCCGTCGTCTGCAGATCGGTGGAGAAGTCGCTCGACTTCTACCAGAACGTCCTCGGCTTCATCCCCATCCGGCGTCCCCAGTCCTTGAAATTCGAGGGCGCATGGTACGTCCCGACGCTCGGCGAAGCGCCGAGGAGGGCTCCTGCCATCTCCTCTTTGCTCACCATCCATATCCGTGAGCCATTCATTCATTATGTTGCACGGCCGTTGATTAGCTTCGTGGGAATAAACGAATCCGCAGGCTGTTCAACTACGGCATCGGAATCCACCTGCTGCAGTCGGAGGATCCGGCGAGCATTCCGGAGAGGCGAGAGATCAACCCCAAGGATGACCACATCTCCTTCCAGGTACGACTGCCCCGCTGCGCGCTGAGAGAGGTTCCTCCGATTCCCTCGCCGGCGTCACTCACTCACTCTCTTCCGCGGTGCGCAGTGCGAGAGCATGGCGGCGGTGGAGGAGAAGCTGGGGGAGATGGGGATCCGCTTCGTCCAGAGGACCGTCGAGGAGGGTGGCATCTCCGTCGACCAGCTCTTCTTCCACGACCCCGACGGTTCCATGATCGAGATCTGCAACTGCGACGCCCTCCCCGTCGTCCCTCTCCCCGGCAGTGAGCCCATCTGGGTCTGCAAACGCACCACCGCCACCGCCAGCCTCCTTCATCCGCCGCCGCAGCAATCGCCGCAGTGCCTTCCCTCCGCCGCCGGCCACTTGGGCGACGCCTACCCTGTGTACGTCGAGGGCGACTCCTATGCGTCTCGTTTGTAGATGAAGAGAGATCCTGCCTTCTATGTTGTTATGCACCGCCGCCAACTGGAGAGATCACCACCGATCACTGTCTGAATTTCGTCTGGTTCCACCGGTGGCGCCGTCAGGCGATGCCAGGTGTCACACCCTTGTCCTCAGCAAGGATATTATGGCTCATATCCGCAGCTGGGCCTAAAGGCCCACTTAGTGGACGGAGTGAGTGGGAAAGGACGCCGTCGTTTTCTCTTATGATATGTTGAGGGTTGAGGGAGGGGCATACTTGTATCCTCATTTGAAGTTGCATGGTTCTTGCATGGTTTACTGTTATTCACGTGGTCTCTCTCTCTCTCTCTCTCTCTCTCTCTCGCTCGCTCACTCGCTCGATCATGCTGGGAGAAATTGGCTGAACTCGGAATTGCAGTGAGTTTGATTCTGTTCTTTCTTCTTCCAGGTATGGTTCATCCAAAGTGTCGCTTCCTTGTGTTGATTCGATCCAACAGATATTATCCGCCCCACCAAGAGAGAGAGAGAGAGAGACAGAGACAGAGACAGAGAGAGACAGAGAGACAAAGAGAGACAGAGACGGAGAGAGAGAGAGAGAAAGAGAATCGGCGGAGGCAGAAGATATTTCCGTGTTTTAGCGGCTACTTCTTCGTCATTCCAATGCCTATGATTCACCAACGCGTGAGGGTCGGCGATGGCATCATTCAGTAAATAGATTATGTCGGGCGGTGGGCAGACATCGTTTCCGTTGTAAATTCGGATGTATACAAGTAACAGAAAAATGACAACCAGCAATAATAACCAACCATAACGATGATAAATAAACTCTGTTATGATGAATATTGATTCAGATCGTTTTCAAGAATTCAGCCAATGTTATTTTCACCGCCGTGCACTCTTTGACTATCAGTTCCTCACCTCTCAGCGGTCGTCGATCTCTCTTGGTGTTCTTCCAAGAACAGCTGACCACCGATTTCCTCCGCTGTTTTGTCAGAGAACAACCAAGCCCCTTCTTCAGATATCTCTTAGAGCAGCTTGTCTCCAGCTAATCAATCTCCTTCGTGATACTTACAAGAGGAGACGGTCAAATCTGCCGGTAAGAGAGGGGAGAGGGAGAGGGATCCACCATGAAGAAAGCACGCAAGAAAAGGACGTTGTCTTGTCACTCTCCGATCCTCCGGGCCCACATCGCACTCGGCAGAAGAATTTGTTCGTCCCCGGCGACGAGGAACGACAACGCAGATCGTCAATTCGGCAGCGGAGGAACTGCTACAGCTCCGCCTTGCTTGGCCCCCTGCCGGCATCTACACCTACTTTTTCTACAGAAAACGAGGTGGTCATTTTCTACACCTGACAGGAGGCCAAATCAATTCCCAAGACCTTCATCACTCATCCCGAGAGCTGTAGATTGAGCTTATGGTCCACGACACCAAGGCCCAATCAACAACGGCCCTTTACAAACAGTTGCACTTTCCTGAATTAGTTTGTAAAAATAAACGGCAATCTTGCCGCAACCCCAATCTACACTATAAATAATACCTAGATCTACACATCACTTACATAATTTTATCAATACAATCTCTCATTTTCTGTTTCACCTTCACGATCATATGATCGCTCTCTTATATTTTTTATTCTTCTTTCTTTTCTCTTCTACTCTTCCCACGTGGTGTTAGAGCGAGGTTTGCACATGAAATTCGAAGAGATGGCGCTAGCAACAAAGGTAGCGTCCCTTCTTTCCATAAAGCTGAATTCAAGATTTTATATTTTATGGAAAACCCAGCTGCTGTCAATCCTCAAAAGCTGAATGATGTATTTGATTGATGGATCGATAACGGCACCACCACCTATAATCATCAATAGTGAAGGTGAATCAATTTCAGATCCAAAGTATATAACTTGGTATCATGATGATCAATTCGTTTTGCCATAGATCTGTTCTTTAGTTAGTAAGCATGTGTTGTCAAAAGTCATCGGCTATAACACTTCTTAAGAAGTTTGGGATATTCTTGCTGGTAGTTTTGCATCCAGCAACAAATCAAGAATTCTTGAATTAACTAAAAATCTACATCAAATTTAGCGAGAAAATCTTTCACCTCAAGAATATGTTCAATCCGTCAAGAATGTGACTAATGAACTTGCTTCAGCAGAAAAAATAGTTGATGAACATGAGATTTTTATTACAATTTTGAGAGGTCTAGGACTTAGTTACTAAAGATTTGTATTGATGATGACATCAAAAACAGAGTCAATGACAATAGACGAAATTGATGAATCAACTTACTACTCATGATACTATTATGGCACAGTTCTTGAAAACACAAGAAATATATCAAGAATCCCCATCGGTCTTCTTTACTCATAATATTTCATGCGAAAATAGAGACAGTACATATAGGCTAAGAAGAAGACCACAAAATTATGTCAACTATAGAGGTTGATCTCAATATGATAGAGGAACGGGAAGATATCATCAAAGATCATCACACTGACAACTATGTCATCACGTCGGCCACTGAGTATGTCAACTATGAGAGAGTTTAATAGAAACTTTGCTGGTGGATATCAAAGCCAGAACCAATATGCAAATCCGCAAGCATTCAATGCAATGTACAATCCATATCAGTAGAATGTTGAACATGTCCATGTCTCTGCATCTTGGTATTCAGATAATAGAGCAAAACATCATGTTTTCCCAGATACAATAGGTTTTGTAGAATCCTCATTCTACAATGAACTTGACAAGTTCCACATCAACAATGGTGCAGGTTTGAAAATAAAATCACAAAGATTACTAAAAATTAATATAGCTTCTTACCCATTACATTTTAAAAACATTATTCATGTCCTTGAAATAATTAGAACATTCACAAGGTTGTTCATGATAATTCTCTACAACATTCACCACCAAGGGATGATGCAGTAGTATATCAAAATTGTCAAAAATTAAATAATGAACAACCAAAAAATCAATTCTTCATTACCTCACACAATAATTCAGCCAATTAGGATCAAATTATCAATATCCAACATGATGCTTTGGTAGATGTACAAGATATAGCAACTACTACTCACTATCATAATGACTGCTCGCCACCTTCATCAGAATTCAGAACGGTCGAAGAGCTTTATGATTTACATATAAAAATTGAATCTTAATATGAAGCCAATCATATAGTAAGTTATCATCTATTTCTCACTACAGAATCCACACTAGTTGAATCGGTCACTTGTATAAAGTACTATTAAACAACATGACATGGTCATTAGTTCCACAACAAAATATTATTGGGTGCAGATGGGTGTATTGAATTAAATAAAATTCAGATGGTACAATTGATAGATTTAAAGCTCAATTACTTATTAAAGGATTCAAGCAGCAATATGGTATTAACGTTAAAGAAACCTTTATTTTCATCGTAAAAATCACAACAATCAAACTAATTACAATTTTTATGAATAACCGTCGACTCATTCAATAGTTGGATGTATCTAATATATTCCTTCATAATCAACTTGAAGCAAATGTATACATGGAACAACTAAAGAAGGATTTGTGCATCCAAAATCTTCAAATTATAGTTGTCATTTATACATAATTTGAATATTAACACATCTCATTACCTATGTGAGTTGGGTAAAATATTCAAATTATGAATTACCTGACTCACTAACTACTTATGTGCCATCAATCTTACAAGAACTAATAATAACACATCTCTTTACTACAAAGATCATCACTTATTTTACTCTTTTGTAGTAAATTAGATTCCAACCCAAACAAACTACTGGTATGGTGTGACAACATTGGAGCCACCTATTTGGCTAAGAATTTAATTTTTCATGCACATATGAAACACATTGAGATTGATTTTCACTTTGTGTGAGAGGAAAGGTTATGAAGAATTAACTTCAAATTTCATTCACCTTGAGCAAAGATCAAGTTGCAAACTTACTAACAAAGGTATTACCAAAGGTACGATTTCTTGACTTAAAGGGCAAGCTCAATGTGGCTCCTACCTTGAGATTGAGAGGGGGGGGGGGAGGGGGGGGGGTGAAGGATATGACCATATGTATAATGGTTTCTAAAGAAACTGTTGCAGTCTGAGCTGCCTCAACAAGAATGAGCCTTATGAAGACTAATCAGAGCTTAGGGTCCACAACACCGATCAACAGTGGTCCTTTACAAATCGTTGCACTTTCCTGAATCTACGTTATAAACGACAATCTGGCCGCAACCCCAATCTACGTTATAACTACCACTTAGATCTACACATCACTTTCACAATTTTATCAATACAATCTTTCATTTTCTGTTTCTCCTTCACGATCATATGATCACTCTCTTCTATTCTTGATTCTTCTTTTCTCTTCAACTCTTCTCGCAAGTTGACATCGATATTACCCACAAGCAATCGATATATCACCAATTATTCATCACATTCCAGAAGAAAACACACACCGTGAATTATTTAATAAATAATAAGGGGATGAAGTAAGGGAAGAAGGCACTCCTGATCCGTCTTCTTCTAATGAACTGTCTTCTCTCGTCCCTGCGGCAGCTGTCCGTCACTATTTACAAGTGCACCGGCAGTCGCTGGCTGGTGTGGTGGCGGTCTTCCTCCGAGGGGAGAGATGGGTGATCAGTCAGCAGTTAATGCCACATTGTCCCTGTGCGACGGCTTTCTGGGTGGGCGAGGTGAAGGGGTCGATGCGCACCCACAGCAAGGAGAAGATGGAGGCGAGGAGGATCGACCAGACGATGACGATGGTGGGGGTGCGATTCTGGCGGCCCAGGAGACCCTTGAGGAAAGGGTAGAGGTGGAGGATGACCCAGATGGAGAAGAAGAGCTTCCCGAAGAGGGGTCCCCAGGACTGGTAGCCGCTGTTGATGGCGTAGGAGACGCCGGCGACGATCCCCACAAAGTTCACGATGAGGACCGTCGTGGGGGGGATGAGGAGGGTGGTCCACTTGAAGACGTAGAGCTCTGAGAATTCGCCGTCCTCATCGGAGGCCTTGGAGGTGACGGTGAAGTTGGTGTCGATCCCCGCCAGCACCTTCAGCAGCCCCTGGAACACGGCGAAGAGGTGGGCCGATGTCCCCCCGATGACCCAGAACTGCTCGTTCCTCCACCAATCCTCGATTCCGACGCCGCTCCACCGGAGCTCCAAGATCCCGGTGGCGAAAATGGAGGCGAAGAGGAGGATAAACCAGATGCCGGCGTAGTTGCTAATCTGCAAAGGAGAGAGAGAAACAGCGCACGAGATCAGAGAGGCAGTGACCTTCAGCAGAGAGGGATGGAGAGAGAGGATGGGTTAGACCCATTTGCCCTTCGAGTGGAGCTCACCTCTGGGATGATAAACTTGTTGGTGAGCAAGCAGATGGCCGGAAGCACGCAGTAGATGAGCAGCGGGATGGACGTGATGGGGTAGACGATGGTGTTGATGTAGGCCAACCTCTCCAGGAGCTTCAGCCTCCCGCTGTAACCATACCAGATTGGGCAATGCCTGCTCAACAGGATCTCGATCGACCCCAATGCCCACCGGAGCACCTGGTTCAGCCGATCCGACAGATTGATCGGTGCCGAACCCTTGAAGGCAGGACGAGGAGGCATGCAATATATCGATATCCATCCTCGCGCGTGCATCTTGAATCCAGTCAAGATATCCTCCGTGACGGAACCATAGATCCACCCGATCTGCAAGATGGCACACGTCGGCTCGCTCCATCAGCCCCACAGCGAGAGCTCGCAAGAAGAGCCCAGATACCTGCCTTGGAGAGAGAGAAGAGCAAGAGAGAGAAAGAGACGATCTTGGCTCACCTCCTTCCCCCACTCGGTCTTGTCTTCATAGCCGCAGCTTATGACGTGGATCGCCTCCTTCAGCAGCAACGCAGGATTGGTGGACGGAGGGAGGCCGCCCTGCTCCATGAACGTCGACGCGATGAAGATGGGCGACTGACCGAATCGCTTCTCCAAGCTCTTCTGAGAGATGAGCAGCGTCCTCTCGTCCTCGAAGCCTGCATGCACCGCACAGTTCTTCGTAAGCCCGCAGACGAACCGGGAGATGAACAGGAAGATCGGAGTCTTTCTCCTGCTTCTCAATCAGTCTTCTGGTGAAAATCGTCGCAGATCCCATGACGAATTCCTTACCTTCCACGCCTTCTTCGATGTCGTCCAAGCTGAAGATCGGCGCCGAGGACTCCGTTCTCTTCAACCCACGCTTCTTGCCCATGTACGCCTTGTCGCCCTTCTTCTTCCTCTTCCCGCAGCAGCTCTTGACTATGATGTTGGGCTCCAATTCGGCCTCCGTTAGGACTGGATGGTACCCGTACAGGGCCTGCCGGTTGAAGCAGCACCCAGTGCCCACGTAGACTGGGCCCTGGATGCCATCAAGCCCCTTCAAATTGATCTGCCAGCAAGAAGAAGAAGAAGAAGAAGAAGGAAAACAGTGAGGAGACCCGAGGAGCAAAACAATCTCATTGCCTTTGTTTTTCCGGGGAGGGGGTTGAATCGGATCGGTCCTCACATCGAAGAACACAATGTTGCGGTTGGCGTATCGATCGTGCAAGTCGATGCCGTCGAATCTCTGCGGGAACTGGACGTAGCAGGTCTTCCTCCCCAGCGCGGGATCCATCATGAAGCACATCGCTTCCTTGAGGGCCTTGCTGTTATTGAAGTAGTGATCGCAGTCCACGTTCAGAAGGTAGGCTCCGTTCGTCAGAACAGCCGATACCCGGATCTGATGAGACCCAAGGAAGCTCAGAGGAGCCGCATGCTATGGGCATTGAAAATGATAACCAGACGAAGCATATGCCATGTGCATCGAAAACGAACAAGGGCAGAGAATGGTAGGAAAGCAGACCAGTGCGTTCATGGCGCCGGCTTTCTTATGATGCTGGAAACCCGGTCGTTTCTCACGAGAGACGTAGACGAGCCGCGGTAGCTCGTTGCCGTCCGTGTCCAGGCCTCCGCTGTGGCCCAGAAAGACCTGCAGGACCAGGATGTAAGAGAGACGATAAAGCAGGAGTAGACGAGATGGGAAAGTCATCGGCTGGAACGGCGAAAAGGGTCCATCCGTCCACCTACCTGGATCATTCCGGGATGGTCGCGAGGGTTGTTCCCGGGCCAGGGGGTGCCGTCCTGCATCGTCCATCCTTCATCGGGGGTCTTCTGCGCTTTTGCAACGAGGGCGTTGATCCGGACCTTGAACTCCTCGTACTCCCTCTGGGAACAAAAAACCCAGGAAGTGTCACCTACCAGTCCCCGTGACAGAAAAAAATAGGGCAGAAGACTCGCATTTGGCTTCCCACACCTTCATTGCTCGCCGCTCCTTCACAAAGGAGGGCTGGATCTTGTCCTTCAAATAATCAATCTTCTGGGCGAAGTAGAACTCGGGCGCTCTGGGTTCTATCTGGTGTTTCTTGCAGAAGGGCACCCACTTCCTCGCGAACTCCGAGGTCTCGGAGAGCGCTTCGAAGGTCAGCATCGCTGACCCATCGTCGGAGACGTAGCACGAAACCTTGTCCACCGGGTAGTCCACGGCGAGGATGGAGAGCACGGTGTTCGCCGTTATAAGAGGCGGCTCTTTCAGGGGATCCACAGTGCTCACAAAGACGTCAATGGGAGACAACTGCGACGGCTCCCCATCCCTGTCGTACCTGCGAGACCAGAGAGAAGCCCTGTGAGCTACTCTGCATCAACAAGCCAGGGTTTCCTCGAGATGAAGAAATCTGACGAGGGTGGTCGGAAGGAGTTTCAATTACGACCAACCTGAGCGCGAGCCTGTCGAGATAGGTCTCCCGGTTGATAGGGTACCATTTGGGAAACTGATCCAGGAGCCAAGAGAGAGCGAACCAGATCTCACATATGACAGAGACCAGCCACAACGCGTACGCATCTTTCACAGGATGGGTAGCACGGTACTGGAAGAAGAAGCCCAAGATTATGAGCCGAAGAACGATCACCACCCTGTAGAGGTTGAGCTGATTCGACCGAATGGGCACGACCCGACTCAATGGAAGACGAGAATCGTCAGCCCTGCAACAACAATGGCGATCGATGTTTTATTCCAAACCGTTTTCCTCTGCCAAATTTGTCTGTCTGTTTGTGTGAGTGTGTGTGTGTGTGTGTGTGTGTGTGTGTGTGTGAGAGAGAGAGAGAGAGAGAGAGAGAGAGAGAGAGAGAGAGAGAGATACATTTGTAGCTCTTCACCATTTGAGCCGGTTCCTTCTGCATCTCCTTTGCCTTCTGTGTATTTGCCAGCCGTGGCCATCATCGCACTTACGTTCTTCTCTTGCTTTTGCTTCCAAGCCTCTACTCTCTCCTTCCAGTCGACGTTTCCTATGCCGTACGAGTTCAAGTCCTTGGTAGGATCCACGGTTCTCACCGGAACTGTCGGCATGGAACCCATTTTGGTCAGGACGGTTCAAGAGGAAAGATCCTGAGGGTTGACCGTTTTCTATCCTTCGTACGAAATCGAGAAAGGTTTTCCGAACCACCTGGCATGTTGGGATCGACGTGAGGAAGCGAATGACTACGCTTCGACTGGCGATCCGGCGTAGCGATAGGAATCTCGCCTGAAACCTGCAAAGAATTTGAGCACGAAGCTGGTCGGAAAGCAGCAACTGAAGAATTTTCATCAGACACCAGAGAAGCTCAATGATATCTCAGAAAGAGAAACAATGGTGTCTAGCTTCCGATGATTGGAAAGCAGGGTGGGTCGATCCAGATTTCTTGGTTCGGAATCATGGGGATATTATACGATCTGATATGTCGGGCTGCCCAGTTTTTCCTCCGTTTCGGATCAACTGAGGAAACTACGACAGAGCCCTGCGCACCCAACGAAGAGAGAATCCAAAATGAACAGAGGCATGAACGGATGCATGGGTTCCCTTCACCATACCGATTGACCGGCACTGGGGAGGATGAGATGGGGTTGCTGAAAATCCCGCCTTATGGAAGATGGGGGGAGGTCGTCCTCTCCCAGCAATCTCTGTGGGTTCCCCGACTTCTCCTGGTCGTCGGCATAGTTGAGCTCGTTATCGAGGTCGTCAACGTCCTCCTCTTCCTCGTCTCCCTCCACCCTGGCGCTCCCTGTGTTGCACACAGGGTGAAGCAGAACAAAACCGTGAGAGATTATATGGAGAAACCTCAAATTCGAGCTTTCGGGGCTTTGGGTATCCGTAGATAATTCCCCGAGATGGTGAGGATTGCAGACCTTTGAGCCTCTTGTACCTGGTCTTGCACTGAGGGCAGGATCCGTTGCCCTCCTTCCTCTCGTACTCGTAGCAGGGCCTGCAGACGGGGAATGCGCACTCGTCGCAAGCCACGAACACTTCGCCGGCAACTGAGAGGCCCACGGAGTCCCCGCATATCTGGCAAACCTGGTTGTTCATGTTCTTCAGCGTCTTGGGCTGCAGATTGCGAGGATTCGACAGGTAAGTTATCCCGGGGTACGATCTTAAGGAGGCAAGAAGAAGATGATTATGGAGGAAGCAGACGAGAAGAGGTTTGGTCGATGAAAATGTCGGCTTTCGCGACTGCCACACAGAATGCAAGGACGAGCAAGGAGCAGATCAGCTGAGAAGAAAGGATGATCGCCTTGGAAAGATCGGGTCAAAAAACAGGAAGCCGAACTGAGGCGGCTCGCTCCTACACAGCTGGAAAGCCGCATGGGTGGCTACCTGTAAGTTCAGATGCTCAGGAACCCTAGTGGGAAACGAGACAATGCCCAATGAATCAGCGGTCGACTGTATTGGACAAGATGGGGGAGACGGGGGATGAGCCCCCGAAGAAGGCGGAGATTCAACCATTTCACCCATCCAACCGAAAAACAAGGCAGATCATCCGGAGAGACGGAAGAACATGAAGAGCCGGGGACCAGCGGGAGACGGCAGATCCGACTAAGAGGAATCGACGGGAAAAAGAGGAAGAGGATGCTATGGTAAGGATACAGGAAGGATTTCTCACCCCGCCTTCTCCGTCGTGCCGGATCATCACCAGCTCGTTCCTCCGGTGAGAACCGGCAACCATTCCTCCGTTGGCCTCCATAGCTTCTCAGGATCTTTCTCCGCTCGTTCAGATCGACCTCTGGGTGGCGAAAATGGAAGCAAGAACAGGGCCTGGACGACGGAAGACTGCTTCAGCTGCCCCCCGGCTCCATCGCATCTCCTACTCCGCTCCCTGCCTCTCATACAATCGCATTTGCATTTTGTCTGCCATTTAATCCCTTCTTCGGTGCACTTCGCGGGGTGGTAATTGCCCACATTTATTTAATGTTCTTGCATCACTGCCAGTTGGAAGGCATCCTTGCGGTCACCTGCCTCTTCTCGCCGACTTGCTGCGCAAACACTGTCACTTAGCTGTTCCGCAAAGAAAAGGGAAACATAGGGTCTCACTGCCACAGTCAGCTCCTAGTTAATCCACCATTCATAAACTGTTGACCCCGTGAAAAAAGGCCAATCGAGACAGCGTGCATCTCGTACCCCCCTGTTGACTGAAGCGAGTTTCTGAAATGGTTCGTGCACGCAAGTGGAAAAATTCGAGCAGATCCCGTCGGTGGCTTCAGGAGAAAGAATCTGTCCGACAGCTGGCACCTCTCCTGCTCCGTCACTCCCCACTCCGACAAGTGTGGAACTAGATCAAGTAACCCTATATTCCATTGCATCCCTGCATGGCACATGATATACTTTAAAATGTTCGTTCAGGAGCATCCTGGCGGCAGAGTCAACCACGGAGAAACGCAGAAGATGGCCTCCCAGCATCCGACCAGGGCGGACAGCGCTCCACTGCCGATGAGGGTCCCTTGGCTCAGCAGCCACCCTACGAGAGCCCAGTTGCCCATATAAATCGGCTTCGCTCTGATTCGAGATGACCCCCCGGCGGCGGCGGGCGGTGCCCCGCTGCCGCCGATCGACCAATGCCCCGTCTTCTTGGGCGTTCTTCACGTGCAGCCTGTCAAGACTCTGCTCCTGAGCAGCTGGGTGGGCGCCGCCAGCTGCAGAGAACTCATTAATTCGGACATACCTTCCACGCTTCACTTCAAAGCCAAGAAAAATCTCATCAAGGAGTGGGGCCATTCTCACTCTCTTTCTCTCTTGCTATCTGACACACACCTACCCAACCCACCGTCCATGAGATCAAATCTGAACAAAAACTCTTTGCTTCGTCCGTACATACGTTGCTTCCTCACCGTGGCTGGCCTTCAATGCCGCAGTGGAACAGCCACCGTAACCAAAAGCCGTTGACTCCGACGCCCCAGCGGAGAGTGACCCTCTCCTTGGTCCTCGCTCATTCAGGCCATCCTCGCAGTGTACTCTTCGACGAGCTTCGCAAAGGAAGACGATCTGTCTTCTAGCAGCTTGCTCGGTGAGTCAAACTCAACGATGAGCCCTGACGGTGCTCCAAGAACAACAGAAAACGAGGAAACTTTCAGAGGGTTTCGGGAGATGGGTTCTTAGAATGATTGTGATTTGGAGCAAGGTAGGCGACCTACCGCTGTCGAGGAGGAGGACCAGGTCGCTGTCCAAGATGGAGCCCACGCGGTGGGCGATGGTGATGACGGTCGATTCCGAGAAATGCTGCCTCAGGGTCCTCTGGATCAACGCGTCGGTTGCAGTGTCTACAGAGGCTGTGGCTTCATCGAGAACAAGGATCTTGCTCCTCCTCAGTAGAACCCTGCCCAAACACACTAGCTGCCGCTGACCCACGCTCCAATTCTCGCCGTTCTCAGCCACTGAGAAAAGCAGAGGATGAGTCCGTCTGAAAGAACTAGAAGAAGAATGCATGGCTCGGCATGTCTTAAGAACTTGGATCACAATAATGGAATGGGAATGCGAACGGCAGCAGAGAGACCAGACCGGGAGTGTCGAGCCTCTCCTCGCTCCTCCTGACCTCTTCTCCGAGCTGGCACTTGTCCACAGCCTTCAGAATCAACATGCGGCTTCAGTGGGCGCCATTGGAGGCACAAATCGGACAAATCGGCGACGATGGAGCGTACCTCCCAGATCTGGACATCAGAATACTGCCCGAGCGGGTCGATGTTAGTCCGCAGAGTGCCTTCGAACATGGCGGGATCTTGAGGGATTATGCTCAGCCGGGATCGCAGGTCGTGCAACCCTATTGTGCAAATGTCCACACCGTCGATTAAGATTCTACCGCCGGCTGGGTCAACCATGCGGAACAGGGCCTGTATGAGGGTTGACTTGCCACTCCCAGTCCTTCCGACGACTCCAGTCTTTGATCCCCCCGGAAAAGTGCAGGAGACGCCCCTCAAGACGAGCGGCAAATGAGGAGCGTAGCGCAGCTGCACGCACCAAATCAACCAGGCCATGAACAAGACAAATGCGCCACCTGACCTTTTGGGTAGCGAAGGACTGCCAACGGATCTACCTGCAAGTCGCAGACCCGAACTTCTCCGTGGTCCGGCCAATGCGGCCCTGGCCGGCTCTTCTCGATCACAAGAGGGGCCTCACTCGGGGTGCACGAGTACTGGAGTATTCTCTCCACAGATATGATCTTGTTCTCAAGATTGCAGACATTCCAGACGGCCCACGCGAGCAGCGTGTTGAGATTAAGCCCGTAAGTCACCGCCAGGCCCCCAATGCCTTCAGAAAAAGATGAGGTGAGATGGAGGCATGCAGAAAACTAGAAGAAAATGAACAAAAATCACTGTCGTCACCGGGGTCAATGACTCCCACTGGCATGGATATCAAGAAAATCAGAGAAGATGCAAAGGTCACGGATGACAGCATGTCCAGGCGAAAGCACAACCACTCCATTGCGCCGGCATTGTAGAATTTGGGTCGCAGATAGGCATTTATCAGCTGGAGGTTTCTACTCATGAATCTCGACGCCTGCCCATGGCACCTGATGGTCGTCGAGCCTGACACTGATTCCCCAAAGTGCTGTATGATCGGCGCATTCAGGACACCCACCAGTCTGGTCAGATCTCTGGCAGCGGCTATGTAGTATTGCTGGAAGCATGATTAGATCCATCATGGGCACGAGAACAGGGTTGAAACTCGTTCAGGGAGAGCGTATTCATGGCGTAGAATAGTCTCGTCCAATAAGAATGGCCTGCAGGAAAGAAGACATTACCTGATACCAAACACACACGGCGGCCACCGGGATGAATACGATGAAAACCTGCCAGGCAACCTGAGACATGACAGCTACTATCCCCAGCAGTTGGATTGCTGCGAAGGCAGACATCCCCATGTGGGCAGGAACCGACAGGTCCACAGAGCTCTGGTCAACCGATGCCTGGGGTTGGAAGCACCGGGGCTGAATCAATTCCATGGCGCGTTCACAGAATCAGGTCTATAAAGCAGGAGTTCGGATTACCCGGTTGAGGATGCGACTGCTGGGAGTGGCATCAAAGAAGGCCATGGGGGCCCGGAAGATTGACCCATGCATCTCGTTGAATATCAGAGTCGACGTCTTGTATCCAGCCACACCGAGGAGGAGGGCTCTCATGGAAACAAAGGCCGAGCTTCCAAGAGACAAGAGGACGTAGACGAGTATAAGGACGGAGGCTTTCACTGGATGCCTCGCATCCTTCGTCACAGGAGCTGCCGTAGTCATCCAGTAGTTGCTACCGATCTGAAAGACCTGGAAGAGAGCCTGGCACAGCAGTATTAGCGGCACAAGGGCTCCTCTGTGCAATGCCGTGATGTATTTCCAATAGACTGAAAGACCAACTCCTCCTCTCTCCCGCTCTTCCTCCTGAATAAACGGCTGCCTCTGCCCTTGCTCCTGTTTCCCTGAATTCTCCCTCTGTGGCTTTGATTTGCTCGTAAGCCTGAAATCCAAGCTGTCCTCCGCGGTGTCACCTGAGCTTCCATTGCTGGTTTCGGCAGAGCCTGGCAAAGGGGCCTTCACAGAAGGAAGGGCCGACAGTGACTGTGTGTGAGCCTCGACCAGCTCCATGAAGTCAGTTCCAGAGACAAAAACATCCGTGTACCTCCCAGCCTGAGTAATCCCTCCTTCTCTCATCACCTATCAGACAGAACAAGTATCTCTCACCTGGTGTGAATGACAGGAAAACGAGATCGGGGTGGAAAGGTCGAAAAGCAAACTAACCAGGATGAGATCAGCCGCTGAAAGAAACTCCATTTGGTGTGTGACAAAGATGACTGTCTTCGTGCCCAGAAGCCCCATCAAGCACTCCTGCAATGTTAAGGAGGCTACCATGAAAAATGCTTCATCTTGCGATATATCTTTGTTTGTACCATAAATCTCCGCTATCTTGTAGATGCCGTAGAATTTGACATGGTTTGAAGAGACCAAAAAAAAAAAAAAAGCTTCATGGTATGAAAAACCGAGAAGAGAAAAGGATCACCTTGAAGAGATGGGTCCCTGTGTGTGAATCAACCGCACTAAAAGGATCATCCAAGAGATACATGTCGGCATCCTGATACAATGCTCGGGCAATCTGCACCCTCTGCTTCTGCCCGCCGCTCAAATTGATACCCCGCTCCCCGATAATTGTCTGGTCGCCGAATGGAAGGGCCTCCAAGTCTTTCTTCAGAGAGCATGCATCAAGGACACGCTCGTAATTCTCTCTGTCCATCTTGTTCCCGAAGAGTATGTTCCCTTCTATGGTGCCGCTCTGTATCCACGGAGACTGAGCAACGTATGCCCTGGAGCCACTCACCTTAATTACCCCAGAAACTTTAGGGATTTCACCCAAGATGGCAGAGATCAGGCTAGACTTGCCACACCCAACGGTTCCACAGACAGCGACCTTCGTTCCATGGGAAATTTGCACGTTTAGATCCTCCAGGGTGGGCTTCTCAGAAGCAGGATCCCAAGAGAAAGCTCCATGGATGATCTCAACAGCCAGCTGGGTGTTCTGCTTTGGAATCTCCTCCACATTGTCAGGCTGCAGCTCCTCGAGAGAAAGGTAGCCTGAGATTCTGTCGAGGGAGATCTTGGTCTGAGAGAGTAGAGAAATAGTCTCGGGGAGGTTATAAATGGGATCTTTCAAGATCCCAAAAGTGGCGATTGTGGACAGCACCTTCCCTGATTCCAGGGGTATCCCCATGAGTATGCAGGCCAAGAACGTGACGACGGCGATGAATATGGGCGCAGCCCAGTAGACAATGGTCACCACGACGTCGGTGTACACATATTTCTTCAGCCAGCCCGCTTCATCCTTTCTCAGATCGAGTATCCTGGCCAGGAAGGACATCTCCCAGGCATGCAGCTTGAGAATTCTCATGTTCTTCAGCGCCTCAGAAGTCGCCTTCATCCGCCTGTCCTTGGACTCCATCATCTTCTCTTGGAACCCTTGCTCCAGTTTAGCGAAAGGGATGTTGATTCCCATGACGAAGATGGTCGCCGCCAGAGCAACCAGAGAAGCCAGCTGCAGGCTCTTGTAGAGGACGACCAGCGCCAGCCCGACCTGGACGGGGACGAGGAACAATTCCATCATGTACCAGCTGAACTCCCCGACCCTCTCCGCGTCGACGCTCATGAAGTTGACTATCTCTCCCCCGCTGTCCTGCCTGGACGAGACCGACAGGGAGAGCCCCTTCTTGTAGATGATGGCGACAAGCGCCGACTGGGCTTTCATGCCGAACACTTGAGTCCGGAAGAACCAGTGCCGCTGAGAAAGGCACTCGACCACCTTCGCGAGGAAGAAGACCGAGACCAGGGCGTATCCCCTCGCGGTGATTTCTCGCCGGCCGTCGAGGTACTGAACGAAGCCGTCGATCAAGTAAGGCCCCACGTACTCTGCTATGGTGCATATGAGCGCGAAGGTTGCGGCCAACGCGATGTCCTTCCACACCGAAAGAATCAGCACCTTTGACAGTTGGAGAGTATCGACGGTATGGTTCCTGCGGCGTGATTCAAGCTTGCGGCGGAAATAGGAGAAGACTCGGTTGGCGTTATCATTGTCCCCCAGCTCTGGAACGTCGTCTAGGTCCAGTGCCCTCGATCTTCCTAAAGAAAGAAGGAAGCCGACCCAAGAGAAGGTGAGCTTACTTGGGAAGTTTGCCGCGTCGAAGAAGGCGCCGCCGATCCTCTCCCCACCGCTTTCCCCATCTGATGGGCCCCCGGTAACCCTAGTGCCGTCCAGCAGGGGGTGTTGCAGAGAGCTATCGTCCTCCACGGGGTGAGGCTCCTCAGTCCTCTTCCCAGAAAACCCAACGTAGATCAGCGACATTCCGACGAATACCGACGCAGCGTCGGATGGCCACATCTGGGTTTCCAGAGCCCGACGTCCTCCTCCGGGGGAGACGTGGACGACGAGGCAGCAGCAAGAGAGAGCAAGGAAGAATGCCCACCAGAGCTTGAGCAATCCCGGGAAGCCCTTCTCCCGGGACGAGCGGAACCCCCACTGCAGATAAGCAGATGCTGCAGACCAAGCAACAGCCCTCGCGGCCATGTCCGAGGAGACGGCGGCATTGTCTGGCCGCCAGACGTGGATATACCAGAAGAACTGGAGCGCGCAGAATAGGGTGTGGAGAAGAGCCATCCCAAGGCAAGCGGAGAGGGCAATCTTGTGGTGCGAAGGTTTACATCTTGCTTCAGGGATCCCCCCCGTGGGTCGCTTGAGAACCCAACGGAAGGATAAAACCAGGAGGAAAACGGAGTGGCACAGCGCAGAGAACCAGCTCAGGAGGATAGGCATCGGCGGAAGCCGGCCACCACTGTCGTCCCCGGTGGTGCCCATTTCGATCGAAGAGGATGACATGAACGACGACGTCTGGTGGGTCTCGCAGCGCCGGCGGGAGACTCACACACAGGCAAAGATGCAGAGAGAGAGAGAGAGAGAGAGAGAGAGAGAGAGAGAGAGGGAGGGAGGGAGAGAGAGGACAGCCCCTAGCTCACAAGGACGGGCGTCGGTGGAAACAAGCTACATCCATCGTCATCTGCAGCACCCATTTCGATCGAGGAGACGACTGGAACGTTGACGAGTTTGAGCGGGGAAACAGAGAGAGAGAGAGAGAGGGAGGTGCGGCCAATTTTGTTCCCCGCCTCTCGAGGGCGAGCCGCACTCGGTTCCATTCCAGTACTTTGCGGCACGTATGGAGCTCGTCCCGAACACGTGGTGGCATTGCTCCGTTGTTACCCTTGAAGCTCGAGTTTCCTTGCATGTCCATCCACGTAAGACGGATAACTTCCCGGGCCCAATCCGGGCTTGGGCTTCAGACGTGTATTAATAATGGGCCGCAGACGTGTGAGCCGAGTTCAATAGTATGGGCGCTGGTCAAACTTGGTCGGCTTGCGTGTCAGACAGAGTTCGGGTGCCAACTAGGAGCTTGCCCCCTCGTCAACACGGCTGTGCCTTGTCTTATCTGCGCCTCTTCTCCTTTCGCACGTTCCCACGCCAGTTCGGGTGCGCCGCATCTGAAAGTCCAGCAGCCCGAGAACGAGGATATATCAATTCCGCCTAATAAATAGCTATAAATATAAATGTACGAAGAAAATGGAAATTGAAAAAAAATATATAATAAAGATATGGGGAAGAAAATTAGGTAGCATAAGGCGAGTTTCAGGAGATGCCACGTGGATGAGATAGATAGAAATGACCGGGGACGGGGGTCGTCGACCGTTCTGTTGGTGGCGCCGCCTGTTGCCGTCGAGAAAACGCCATAAACCACAAACAAAGGACCAGTTGCGCGATAGTCTTATTATCTGAGGGGGGGCCCGTCGGCTTTAGATGCCTCTCCGTGGTGGCCTTCGTCGACCAACCAGCCGGTGGAGAGGCGGACGGGAAAGGGCGTCGAAGATTCAAGACCAGTTCCTCGTCAGCGGCGGAAAGGAGATGTACAGTGGGAGGCGTCGGAAGGTGCTGTTCTTC
This sequence comes from Spirodela intermedia, assembly GCA_902729315.2. Lineage (NCBI taxonomy): Eukaryota > Viridiplantae > Streptophyta > Magnoliopsida > Alismatales > Araceae > Spirodela > Spirodela intermedia. Next base: position 187,453 of record LR746280.1, read on the forward strand.
TTCTTCTCTTTCGATACCTTTCCCAAGATTCTCGGGACGAAGAGTAGTAAACTATGCATCGACCGATGGAGGAGGAGGGAAGAAAGGGGAGGAGAGGGAGGAAGAAAATAAATCAGATCGACCGATCACCGTTGCGAGAGCCCTCTGCGCGCGATGACCGAAACCGAAGCACAGAAGGAAACCTAATCAAAATTGTGTAAATAATTAATATACACCTCCGGAGAGAAGAGGAAGAAGAAGAAGAAGAAGAATCGACAGGGGGAAACAGTCTGATGTCTGATAATTCACAGAAGCTTGGCGGTGACATCTCGCACGCAGAACACCGACACACCAGCAATCGAACAAGAGCACGGAGACGATCATACATGTGTGAGGGGCATACGAGGCGCTCCTACTTGTGTCTCTAGGCTTCAATTCTTCCACCTGACATGAAGGTAGAACTCAATCGACTGTTGCCCCCGCCGTTGCCAAGCAGAAGAGGAGAGAAGGCACCGCAGCACAGCCGCCTCTACCGCCTCCGGGGGTTGGATTTCTGCGGGGCACCGCCGGAATTCCCGAAGATCCCGCAGAAGCCGCAGCCGGAGACCTTGGGAGAAGGCGGATCGACGGCCGGGGAGACCTTGATGGCCCGGTACGGGCGGTTCCCGCCGTTGGATCTGCTCCGCTCCATCTGCCTGCCGTTCCCGCCTCCGGCCTCCGCTCCCTCCTCCCTGCTCTTCGCCTGGATCCCCTCCTCCACTAGCAGCCTGTCCTCCCACACCAGCCCCGACGATCCCGATCTCCTGAAGGTCTCCCCAGATCTCTGAAGGCTCGGGGCCGCCATTCCTTCTTCACAAACACACACACACCCCCCCAACCAATACAGGCCGCTCTTCCTCCTCTCTCTCTCCCCCTTCTCCTTCCAGAGCCTTCGACGGGAGGAAGCAGAGGAAATTATCGCACAAAATCCACCCCAGTACGCGCCGTTCGCTCGTATTTAAAGGACTCGGTCGACGATAAGCCAGAACGGAAGCGAGTGAGAAACAGGGGCGAAGGGTCTTTTGGTAATATCAATAGTTAACGAGAAAGCGAGCGGAGACGTCTGATTCAATAATTAACGACTGAACGGAAGAAGTCAATTCCCATCCTCAAACCCGGCGGTGGTCTAACGGGGCCTTCGTCAATGCCGGCGACTGAGCGCCGTCCCTACCAGAGCTTGCCGCGTCCCCTTCGTCTCCGCCGTGTCCCTGTCGCCGCCGTCATCCACCGCGGCGTGATCCGGCGATGGGAGCAGCCGCCAGATGGAGTCGCCTGGACCAAGGTTGCCGGCAACATCCACCTCGGCGATGGCCAATTCGGACGGCTGTTCGGCGGTCATCTCTCTCCGTCCGTTCAGGCAGACGACTTTTGCTCACAGTCCACGCTCATCCCCCGCGGCGACTCAAGCCAGAACCTGCACATCATCAGAGACCAACTCTCAGTCTGCACATCATCTACGAGGATGACGACGGCGTTGGGAAACCTTGGCTTCGTCTTCGACGGCGGAAAATGCGCAGATCAACTGCTTCAGGGGACGAAAAAGGGGAAAAAACTCGAATCAGTCGGGTGCAGGTAGTCTTGGAGCAGAATGTTGATGTCCTGGAGCGCCGGCGACCACTCCTTTGGGAAGACGATCATCCACAGCCTGGGATAATGGCTTTCAGCGGCGGTCTCGGCGGCAAAGAGATTGATGGGGAATCCTTGCACCCCCCGCGTCGTCTGGTCCGAACAAGAGATCTGGGAACGGAGGTAGCTTACATAGATCGGAAAACCGCTCCAGATCATGAAGAAAACCAGGAGAATTTGATATCCAAGGTTTTTGAAACCAGGGACAGATCTGAAGCTTCTGGATCTGCCTTACGATAGAATTCAGATCAGAAACGAAACTCATTCTGCAGTACCTTCTCGCAGGGGAGGTTAGTCGCCGGGAAGAGCGCAGCGTGGGACACCATCTCGAGGACGGCCTCCTCCTCTTCCTTCTCGCCCTCGCACCAAACAGTCTGGGCTAAGCCCGAAAGTGCTACTGGCCCGATACGACTTATGGGCCTTAAATAAGGCCATTAATAATAAAGGCTCATAAATGCCCGTACCAGACAGTGATACGGCCCATTATGAAGGATGGCCCACGAAAAGCCCTAGCCCATCTGAGAACTGTTGTCCCCAAACCCCACTCTTCTCTCTCTCTCTCTCTCTCTCTCTCTCTCTCTCTCTCTCTCTCTCTATCGCTTCTTCGCTCGCAGGACCATTTTCGGCTTCCCCGGGACTGAGCGAGGAGGAGAAAGGGAGGGAGGCGATGGGTTGGACAAGCGCGAAGATCTCGTCGGTCGCTGCCCGCGTCTACTTCTTCCTCATCATCCTGCAGATCCCGCTCTTCAGGTAAGAACACTGCCTGTCCCCTTTTTCCGCGGCCTTCGTCCCTCCTGATCTTCCATCTTCTCCATCCCCGGGCACTGTAAATCTGGCTCCTTCGCCGTCGGACTTCAGAAACCCTCTTCTGACCGCCGCTGGTCTTCTGCCTTCTGTGTGGATATCGCTTCACCCACCCCCCCCCCCCCTTCGCAACCTAGTTTTGCTCAGGAAGATGTTTGTCCGAATACTTGTTTGAAGGGGACAACACGCATTTCACTGGAGCTTATGGTGAATCTCAATCAGGGGGCTCTGGCAAACCCTGTAGGTCCGTTGCTTCAACTCGACGCGGGTTGGATGGGTGGGACAAGAAGCCACTCACCGTTCCAGGAATCCTGCTCTTCTTTCGTGATGTTTTAGAAATCCTTGTTCTTCCACGACCGATGGTCTTCTTCATATTAGCTTGGTTGGAGGAGGGTGATTATTTCCGGCTTAAAGGAGACACCTTTTAGGATCGTAAATTCTGCCGGGGCTGAATTTCCTCCCAAGCGTCAGAGACCTTGGGGCTTCACTTTCATGGGGGGAAGAAGCTGATGTGAATAAAGCTTCGGCGGCTCACCATGGAAAACCCAGATGATGCGTGGTCCTAGGAAGGAAGAAGTATAATTTTTTTCATCTTATCCGGCCATTTTAACCTGATGATGGGTTCTCACGTTCCAAGAAATACCTTACTCCTCCGTCACCATGTCCCACACTTCGTGATTATATTCCTTGGCTTGAGCTGTGGGTTCTTGTTCTTAATCCGCTCGCAGGGACTCCTACCTGTTCATATCTTAATATTTTCTAAGAGACGAGCATGGAACTAAGCCGAATGCCTACAAGTTTTGTCCTCCGTAGGCTGCCCTCCTTTTGCTTTTTTTTTCTCCGCACGCTGCACTATCTGGGAGATGGGTGGTGTGTAAATCAGGTGTCCGATCTTAGAACCTTGATCTTGTCGATGAACGCTAGTTCAACCAGTACGAAGCATGGTTCGCGAAGGCCGCTGCACATCGTTGCCGGAAAAGACACAGGAGTAACCATTCTTTCCGGTGCTTGCTTGGGCATCATCAAATTAATATGCTTTGAGTAGCTTCTTTTTCTATGCATTACTGTGGTTTTCTAACTCTCTCTCTCTCTCTCTCTCTCTAGAATACCATGCAGGTCAGGGATGTGTAAAACCCCGATGGAAGTGACTTGCTCCCAGTTACTGGCGAACGAGATCTTCCCACCGGCTCTGGTGAAGGCCCTTCTCTACCCTGGAGCTCTCGTCAGCGGCCTAGTCTCCAACATGGCCGTTCCCGGCTGGGACGACGTGCTGCAGATCTACAACCTGACAGAAGTGAAGAATTCTTCCCCAGCACCCGATCTGCAGCGCCTCGAGGTTCCTTCTCTGCCGCTACCCAATGCCACCTCCTTCTTCCCTCCTCCAAGACGAGGGTTTTCGTAGTTCTTTGTCCCTCATCCTTCCTCTGCCGTTTCCGCCAGGTGCTCGCAGGGAGCTACTTCTCTGTGGCGGGCGCCGTCGTGGGGCTTCTGAAGCCGGGGAGGATGACCCTGTTCGGAGTTCTCCTCGTAGTCTGGGGCCTGCTCAAGGAGGGCTTCCTGGGTAAGCCCCAGAATACGGACCCTGCCGCGGCTCTCTACGTCTACCCTACGATTTTGGTCGCCCTGGTGTGCGCCTTCTCCTCCATAAGATACGACGTGAAGAAGGTCACCAGGAGGAATCAGCCTCGCCCCATCGCCACGCCATTGCAGAGCTCGGCCAAGTCCAAGCTCAAGTGAAGGCCATCAGATATCAGATTCCTGTTCGCCTCTGTTCTTCGGTTTCATTCAGAAGTTCTTACTGCGCCCCCCCCTCCTCAAAATATTGTTCTTGCTTTCCGAGAGACCCATCGAACACGATCGAGAAGAACCTGACCCCGCATTGCAGGCGAGCTCGTGGGGAAGAAATAGAAGAACAGCAGGCGGATCGGCCTATAAGCCACTGGGATGCAAACATCCGCAGATAAATAAAGACATCGTCGTCGACACGAAAAGCCACAAGTTACGCATGCTCTGAGTCGCCTCCCATGGAGAAAACTTTCCCTCTTGACCCCTCTTCTCTCTGGCCCTCACAGCGAGCCGTCTAAATGAGATCCACACATTGAAAACGGGCAACAACCACTGCAGCCGACACTCGCACAGTCGACGCGGCCTGTAAGACGCTCATCCCTCTGAAGAATCGCCTGTCGCCCACCTCGCCATATGTGATTCTAGATGAACACGGCCTCCTCTACAGCTGCCAAATGGAATGACAAAGGAAGCATCTTTGGGCTTAGCGGATCAAGAAATAAGGCAGGGGGCGATGCATGAGAGGAACTCGGCGGCACCCACCGATTAATTCCTTCGCAGAAGCTCTTCAAGCAGAGAACGCGGTGCTTCCGGCGGCCGGAAGGGCCACGACCTTGCCAACTGCGATCGTCTTCCCTGCAAGGATTGATTGCTCCCCTCCATCAGAGTGGGAAGGAGACCGAAACCCGGGATCGAATATGGCCCCTCCACCCAACCCCATGTAGAGACTTTGAAAGAATACCTTCTGTGCGGAGAGTGAATCTCCCGAGCTGGGCGAAATCTGAGAATTTCTCGACGCAGATCAGGTTGGTGACCTAAGAACAGGGCGAAGATCATGGCCAAAGTATATGAGAACAAGAGCTTAGCTTAAAAAGGAACAAGAACATGTTCCCCGACTGTACCTGGACACGGCACACAACGACGGCGCCGTTCTTCACAAAGAGGGGTTTTCTCTTGGGTTTCTTCTTCGGGTCGGCGTCCTTCTTTTTCTTCAGATCGATCTCCTCCAGGAGATCGACGATCTCACATTCCTCGACGATTGAGTGGATGTGCAACACTGCCTTATAGCCAGCGGTGAAGATCGCCTGATGCATCAAATAAATAAAATAAATAATCAATAATCAATAAAAACTTATTTCTTTAAGAAGATATCGGAATAACAAGCACGACGAAATGGAGGGGGTAATTCAAGAAACGGGGGAGGGGGGAGGGGGGAGGGAATCAGAGCACTTCTCATACATTGTCAAGTAGCTCCAGGATCTGCAACTGGGCATCGAACTCGGTCACTGCAGGCACCGGGACGACTGCGTAAAAGCAGGAAGCCTCTCGGTTTTAAAAATTCCGCATAAAAGGATCCCATCTAGAGAAAAAACATAGAAGAACTGTTCTATTCGATTCGCATTCCCTGAATTGCATGGAAAACCCAGAGCTAGCATCAATTTATTTATTTATTTATTTTGCCAGAGCCCGATTGCCAGAGTTTAGGGGGGAATAAGATGAAGATCCATCTGCAAGAAGCATCTTCTAAAAATCTGAAAAGAACATTGCATTCACTTGAGAGTAAGATTGTCCAGAGGAATTGATTGATTACCAGGGCTTGAAAGAACAAAACCAGGCGATATGTCTTCATCATTGATGCCTGCCAATTTAACCTTGACATTTTCGCCAGGCCCAGCTGAATTCACCTTAACGTCGTCACAAAACACAGCCAGAACTTTCACATCAACCTGTGGAACAACATACAAAAGTATACATGTGTTATGAGCTTGATGATTCAAAGATGGTGGAAACATATTGGGCGGGCGAATTCGCCTTAGCGGATAACTTACCTTATTAGGCATCACAAGCAAGCTATTCCCCTCGTATACAGTTCCAGCTTCTATTTTGCCCATTACTATCGTTCCCATGTCTTTAAATTTGTCGATAACTGGCACCCTGTCACCAACATGTCGAGAATTCTCTGTCAGCCAAGGTGTATACATCGATAACAATGGCAGGCATTCGGAACATTCCGCCCAAACAAAGGAAATCGGTCGTATTGGAAAATATCGTTCCAAAGTTTTCTGTCATGTGATTTATATAGAAATCACTGCTTGTAAAGTTAACATAAACAATTCATCAGAAATGTTAAAAAACATAATCACGTAAAAAAAACTAGTATTTTTCTAGAGGACGTGTCATTTTCAAACAGTTCAAAAATGTAAATTAAATGAACGTCAGATATCAACCTAACAGGTCCTTTAGGATCTCGAAGGGGAACTTCGACAGAATCGAGGACCTCAAACAAACATGGACCACTCCACCATGGACAGGCCTTTGGATCCATTCTGGTCTTAATGTTGTAACCCAACAAGCCTGAAATTGGAAGAAACTGAACATCTGCGAGCAAGCAAGTGGAGAACAAAAATCAGAACACCAGAGAGAAATAGAAAGAGGCATGACACAACCTCGAACTCAAACAGATTTCCAAAAAAAATAAAAAATAAAAAGTGCAGAAACACTGTATACTACATCTCCCACTAAAATCTGTCAAGCGTTTCGCCAGAGATATAGGATCATATAAATCGATTTTGAAGCTAACAATCACTTCAATACTTTCAACATTTTAAAAGTAACCAAGCACGTCACTTACCCCAGAATCATAGCATCTGCGTACAAATAATGACTTATAAACTTCACAAATCAAGAAGGCAACATCGCACCCGTTGTAGCATCTGATACACACTCGTTGAGGAGTATCAGCCTAAGAACAAGCGAAATCCTATACAAAAACTGTGCCCCAAACAAATGCCTATAGAATAAAATATAATACATAACGTCGAAAGTAGTTAACACCCAAAAAAATGATTCACACAATCATAAAAATAAGATAGAAACGTATTTACGAAGCAGGTGATGCGAATCAAGCTATGATAAAGAACCAAATTGGTTTTCCAAGACCAACAAGGATACTTCTAACAGAAAGCTAAGCAGATTAACTTGACTTTTCTAACAGAAACAAAAGACAGGCAATCCACAGTGGCCATTTATAAATGAAGTCAATTTTTCTAGACAACAAGAAGAAGATAAAACTATATCTAAGTGACAATATTTTACCTTTCTTTACATTGTAACCGGATGATCTTAGAAATGGTATCATCTTCGATTCAATTTCATCATATCTAAACAGAAAGAAAAATTATAAGGAATCCTTCCAAACAAGAGGCTGTTGCTACTAAACGAAATGATTGAGTGCCGCTTAACCACCTTTGTTTTGACCATTTGACTGTTTGCTCATCCATTTTGTTGACTACTACGATCAGCTTTGTTACTCCCAAAGTCTTTGCAAGTTGAACGTGCTCTCGTGTCTGTCCCCCCTTTTCAAATCCAGTTTCAAACTCACCTTTACGTGAAGAAATCACCTAGCATGCATACAAAAAGCCCTAGAGTCACAACCATTTAGGGAACAACATATTCAACCAAATGCCATAATCAGAGACACTCACAAGAACACCGATATCAGCCTGAGATGCACCACTAATCATGTTCGGAACATAGCTTTTGTGACCCTGAAGGAATATCCACGTAAACCAAGTGAACAAAATGTAAAAAATCATGTTGAGAAGACAGAATCAGATGACAACGTCATACAACACACACACATAGACATTATGAAAATATATTATATCTAATGCTTCTAAGAACACTAAGCGGACACAAACATTAAAAAAAAAACGTTTATGAGAAATGATTCCGTATAAAAAATAAGTTTAGAAACAGGATGAAGACAAAGTCAACAAGAATGAAACAGTACTACATCTTCCTTAACCATGGAAAACAAGACTAATGACCATCAGCCTTCTGAACCGTTTTTCATCTTATATTTCCCCCTCTCCTGACGTCCAACCGCTATTAAACATCATGAGGGAAAGCATTCATAAGAGATTAATGTCAGAGTAGACAGTCTCTAATGTGCACTATCCCAACAGAGGGCTGTATGAGGCAGTACCTTATGCAGGGAAAGATCTGCAAGATACAGAGTAATGGGCGATCTACCTTGAGTCCGCATGTCCTTTAAACTCCGTACCAGAATGGTGGGAGCTTATCATTCCTTCTAAGTGGGCTACTTAGCGGAAAGAAACAATTATAAACAATATTCGTGCTATACTTCTAAAGAATATTCCTCGTCACGTATAAAACAAGCCTCCTAACTAAGACTAGCTGCAAGACTACATTGGGCAATTCTTTCTACGCAACATACACAAATTGTAGAGGACTTGGGTACTTGTGTCTTTTTGGGCTACCCCAGGATATAATTATAACTTGATATGACAGATGGATGGTTTGCCTAGACTTTCTTCGTTCTTGGCTTATTTGTTCAATCAGGCACCCTTGAGACTCTCCTTGACCAATCTTTCACTATGTGATTTTATTCCTTCCCTACTGGAACGTGGAGATTCTCTACAATCAAGAAGTAATCATAGTATCAATGAACGATAAGGTATATTGATGGATCACTTACTACAGAAGCACCTCATGACAAAACAAATGGTGGAGGTGTTAAGATAGGAAGACTAGGAAAACAGTAATCATGTTTATGCATTCATCAAATCTCCGTGACAGGATGGACTGGCGTACTCCTATATGTTCACGTACTTGCTGGGAGAGATGAAAAAGCCAGTGCTTTCACTAAACTCACTAGTTAGTCTCTCCCATGTTTCACAACAAAAGGAGCCTCCTCACCTTGATGATGTGCCAAGAGTCTACAAGCCAGAACGGGCAGCCAAATATAGATATAAAACCAGCAAAGATCCTGTGACTAAAGGAGATTTATCAAGGAACTAGAGGATACACACAGCGGTGGGCAATATTCGAAATATAATGCTGATCAGTAAGCATGAACAACAACACAACGCACACTAACAAGCAACTGGCTAAATACCTGATTCAGAGAGAAACGTAAACAGTTAGAGGAAAGATGAGCTTACAGGAGCGTCAAGAATTGTGAATCTTGTATTATCCGTTTCAAAACGAGCTCTGCCAACCTCCACCGTTATTCCCTACATGGATGCACCCACCGCAAAAGAGAATAAATAGAAAATTACCATAGATAAAACAAAAAATCTGTCAGTTAAATTTTGAGTAATGAGAAATGAAGGGGAGATGGAGAGAGAAGAGAACTTTGGCTGTGCAAGATGTCAAAAAGTTTGCAAAAGTTCTATCATTCATAAAAGCGACACGATAAGAAAGGACAATAATAGACCCCCAATTATTAAATTTCAGTTTTTCACATATTTTTGAATGTGGACGTCAGTAAAAAAAAAAACTAGTACAGCAAAAGGAAATGTAAGAAAATATTCGAGCAGAATAAATTGCATACCTTTACACGTTCTTCCTCATTTGTGTCCATGATATAAGCCATGTACCTAGAAGACAAACAAACACAAGCAAATCAATCAAAGAGAATCCAACAAAATGAGAATTTTCCTCCATAACGAAAAAATAAGCTTCCCACAGGCTATGAGAAAGATCACTGTTAGCTCATCCCGAGTCTAAACATAAAACTTGCATAGCATCAACTCAGATGTTTACAGGGGAACAACATGCATGATAATTCAATGAAAGATGCATGAATACATAACCAGAGAAAAGAAATGCATGTGTACTTGTGGTACCTGACCAGGAAATGATGAAATAGATAATTGATTATCATTCAGATAGCACCTCACTATATCGTGATCTCGGTTTCTCTTAGCTATGAATATACATTTGAAAAGCAGCATATTCTCTCCAGTTGAATTCAATGAAATACGTGATACAGAATGACACGAATAAAAGGGGAAATAATGTCCAATGGTGCACTAAAAGTAACATCAATCACGGCTCTGAAAATTCTATTGACAAATGTACCAGCTTTCTCGGCTTTTATCTTTTGCTTCCTTCTCGTATTTCTGAATAGTCCTATCGTCAACTTGACCACTAAGGAGTAGTATCTGTCCACCAATTGTTGACTTACCAGCATCTGCCAGAGGCAATCGAAATGTATCAAAGAAGAGAACAAGTAAATACTTGCAATGTGCAGGAATGATGAAAAATACCAAAACCTTCTCAAAATGTCATCTTAACAGGTACAAAAAATATGAATTTATAAAGAGAATCAGAAGGTCGTATTTGTAGCCAGTAATCATGAAACCAATCCTAGTTCTTGGCTGACCTTAAAAAACCGAGGGAGAAAATCAAAGGAACAAACTTGAAGTTTTTTTCAAAAGTGGGTGGTACAACTTATCTATTAACTATTAAAATATTTTAATATATAAGTAAGTCATCAATGAGGCTAAAAAAAATTCATCTAAGCAATATCCTAGAGATATGAATGAACTTGGTGAAGACCATCCTCACTTTCGCAATTTGAAATTGATATAAACTGGAAGAATAAGAACCAGAAAAGGGAGCTCCAAAAATCAGGCTATCCGTTTATTCATTCGGTGGCAAGGCCAGAAGCTGCTCCTGGAGCTTGAATGGACAGTCACGTGGCAGCAGCAAATGACATGAAAAGATTTTGATGCAGCATAGACACTGAAAAAATTGATTTCATTTAATCAGAACGACCGATATCATCCTGAAACACTCTAAGGAACTAATGTACCACCGATATCATCGTGAAACACTTAAAAAAACTAGAGGACCACGTTTCAAGCCCTATAGAGAATTGAACGTCATGGTCTGACCTGACGGATTATCCACATCAGTATAAAAGCTATGACACAAATTAGGAGAGTGATGTGTCTTAACTGCTAATGAATATTGGGTTGGGTGAGATCCATGGTCAAGGCTTTTGGTGGGGGAGATGAGAAAAGGATTTCACCCCTCTCCCCTTTAGACATCAACCACTTTGTGGAAGTTCGCAATGCACTCATTGTCAAAATACATCAGAGCACTAAACAAATATACCGAAGAGCAAAACAGCAGTACGAAGTATCAGAAGAAAATGAAAAAAAACAGATAAAGCACAATTGCAGGACTGCAAGTATAAGACTAAATTACCATACAACATAATACTGTCTTCCGTTGACACACACACCAATGTTGTTTCATTTTACATTGGGCTATTTGAATACAAAAACATAACCATCCCCAAAAAACTCACGATCACAATAATTTATTAAAGTTTACATACATGCAGTTGCTACGAAAAAGGAGAAATGTTGGGGCAACAAAGCGATACAAAAACTGTAGGGTGCACATGATAATCTCTTATAATAACTACCAATTAACAAGAACTGGTTCACAAGGATTCAGCGATAACACAATATACAAGGACAAGTGAAATAGACTAAGTAACTTACCAACATGGCCAATGAAAACAACATTAAGATGCCGCTTCTTTGCCACTTCACTCTCAATCAATACCTCATCTTTTAGCACATCCACTTCAACATGTTGACTCACTGAATTGGGCAAATACAAGAGACCATGTTAACAGTCATCCACACTGAATATGACAGACTCATCTCTTTAATAGAATGAAATACTAAAGGCCTACATATATGTCAGTTGAATCGACATGATTTTACCATTAGATTCCAGTTGCAGTGATTGGAGGTCTGACCTGAGTTCGTTTGTATCATCTGGAAAAAAACCACAGCGCAACATTAGAGTAGGAAATATTGACCGACGTGATAAAAACTTGATATCACTATGATGAAAGAATAACGCAGGTCATGCATTTTATCACCTTAAAAGTGAGCCAAATTATGGTACAATTCAGCATAAGTTTTTATTAGTGGAAGAAATGAAAATTAGACGGAAAACCACTAGAGTTGCGGTCAATTCTAAAACACGAAAACCAAAGACTTGTCGCAGTAAACGAAAAACTCACGCACAACTCTCCTGTACGAAACTTGACCCTCATTAGCTGTGGAAAACACCGACAAAGAAGCATCAATTTCAACGAAAAATAGGACCTTTCACCTAAGCTTCCAATCGCAATCCTCTCGGCGACAACATCGAAATGCACGCGAATCAGCAGAACCAATCGATCCATTCGACGAGCATAGACCCTCACGGAGAAACATAGAGAGAAAATACGTTCCAAAGATCATCCTGGGACCGACCTTGGGAAGCAGTGGGCCAAGAGGCCGAGGCCTCATCGGCGGACACGTCCCGGGCTGTGGCGGGGGCGTCGTCCAGCTCCTTGCTCCAGTCGTCAGCCTCCCCGACGTCCACCATCGCCGGGGCTGCACAAGCCGTCGACGACGCAGCAGGCTCTAACCTGGTGTCCTCCATGTCACCCGCCTCGGCGCGAGCACTCCCCTCCCTCCCTATGCCGATCTACTGCTGCGATGGAGGCGATGGCGGCGAAGTTTAGCCGTATTTGAGGGCTTCTCCCACTTGCCCGAGCCCCGGCGGGCAAATCGTGAACCCCAAGAAACACGAATTGGACGGCGGATATCATCTTCATCAGCGACGATCCCCGGCCGAACGAGAGGGGCTGGCTCATCCTAACATGGGCCTTATGGGCCAGTCTTATTTTACCGTCTTAATGGGCCTGCTCAATCCCGTGGTATGGACCAGATCGGCCCATATAGCAGGACCCAGCCCCTGACGGCCCGTTATCGCCCTTTTCCGTAAATGGGGGGGCTTGCCCTGATGCGCATAGTTAGCATTTTTAATTTTATATCTGTTAATTTGAATAAAAGTTACACCCACTTTATTTCATTTAAATAATCCGAACACGTTGGCGGAAGTAATTATTACACGTCTCCAAAGTCATAATTATTATAATGTAATTTAATATATTTTGAAATAACATATATTCTTACGATAAATGACACTAAACTGAGGTGATTGCCACCAAACCATCTGATGGGTTGGCAGATACCTGAAGCGACAAAGATCGGTTTTTTTTACATGTTCCGGTGAGCTGCCACGCCCAAAGTCATGCTCCTTATTCCGCCCATGCTCCTTTTCAATGCTCTCTCGAGCTTAAAAGATGGGGAGAGGGAGAGAGAGAGAGAGAGAGAGTCCCTGACCCGCCCTCATCTCCATCAAAACTTGAACACCATTCCTTCCGTGTACCCGGTTTCTTTGAGCAGTCCCGAGAGCTGCAGATAAACCAGGAGAATGAGCATGTGGTGAGTACAGAGCACGGAGCACAAAGCACAGAGGAGGATCTCAGTGAAACAAGGCAGTTGGCAGCCCAGTGCCTGCCCCTCACCTCCCCCTGAGTCCAGTCCTTGGCCTTCTCCCCGGACACATGCTTCATCATCCCCGGAGGGCCGCACACCTGCGCAGCCATGGGAGAGAAATGAACCAGAAGACAAAAGCTTCCATACCAGAAGACAAAAGGGCTGGAGAACGGGTTGCAGAAGAAGCTCACAAGGATCATCGTGTCTTCACCCGGTGCGGGCAGCCCCTTCAAGATCATGTCCTTGGATATGTAACCCGCGCCTCCTCTCCAAGCTTTGGAGGGATTATCGACGGTGTAAAAGACCTGCACGTTTCCAGGCCCAGAAAGAGAGATGAAAAGATGGGATTACGAGATGGACGCAGAGACTCTGGTGCTCTGAGGATGGTGTGGTTGCCTTGACGTTTGGATGGGCGGCTGCGAGCTGATCGAGCTTTCCTTTCAGCAATATGTCATCGGGAGATACGTTGGCGTACAGAAGCGCCACCTGAAAAGGGGATGATGCGTTGACGTTGACGTTGACGTTGACGTTGACCCATCAGCAGAAAGAAGCTTAAGCAGACGAGTCAGCAGTGATTTGTTAAAATATTCAAGATAAGCTAATCTGAGGTGAAACTTCGGTCAATATCTTTTCAAGCATGATCCATGGATTTTGAACGAGCTTGGTTGGAAAAGGTGCCCAAAAAAGAAAAAAGTACACCTTCAAGCAGCAAGATAGGGCCAGCGCATAAATATTGTAGGAAGAAATGTACAGAGTCGGTTCAATACAAGCAAAAATTGGGACGATGTACTCCCTTCTGCATGCTTATTTAACCATTGAAGCTAGTGACTGATAACATGGAATGGATCGTCATATTATCAATGTGTACCTGTGTGTTGTCATCTGGATTCTTGACGATCTCCATGATGATTTGCAGCATTGGTGTGATACCTGTGCCACCAGCAATCTTGGGCAGGCAGGGAAAAGAAACAAGAATCATCTTATAAAATCAAGTACTGGGAATAAGTAACCCAAAAAAAAAAAAATCACCAAGAAAAAACAAAAACTGTTCAACTCCAGTTAAACATTAGAGATACTTTCAAAGTACACAGCCTCCCCAGTGCTCAGCATTGAGACAAGGTGTACAAACACCTTGTCCGAAAACCTAATTTGTAAAAGCTAGTCTTGGCAGAAAGCAAGCCCTCCTCATCCATGCCATCCAAGTCATGGGCTTTTCAGCTAAGAAAATCAGCGATTTTCACTAGCACTTTGCTGGTTACCGAAACCCCTCAAGATTCTCTGCGCTTGTGCTTGAAGGGCCTTCTTGAAAGCGGACAGATAAAATATGCAGTAGTCATAACCATCTGCCCCATTAAATGATGTCTCGAGTACGCACACTGCCTAATGCAGGCCCTGGCATGCGATACTTTCGCATAGTATCCAAGACACAAGCGCATGCACTAACCAGTCAGATAGCCAGAAGTTATGGTAAATACAAGAATTTACAAATTAGGTCAAAGTTCTCTTTGGTGAGATCAAATAAGTGAATGACAATCAAATATTTTACAAAATGGCTTCACATTTTTTTTAAAAATTATCACAGGCATCAATTGACGCGTGAATTATTAGTGATTTGACTAATCCCCGGGAGAGAGAATGAGATCTTAAAGTAAGTATTAAGGGTTTTTTATGACAATGTAGCAAATGCCTTATCCTTGAGCTAAAGAACGTTTGATGCAGCGATAAAGAAGGAGTAAATTTTACAGGAAAAAAAATGAGAGATTGATCCCAACATGGACACGGTTATGTCACTAGAGGTGCCTTTTATTATAATCAATAAATAAATAATTCATAAAGAATATGAGTGTCAACATATTTATGAGACGATCCTTGTTATTATGCAAAATAGTCGCAGATGGGATTATGAATTGTTTTGCCAGTCATGGAACACTGTTATAGCAAAAAAAAAAAGAAGCAATAGACTACGGAAATATTTATGTAAACATGTTTCTTAGTTAGGAAAAAAGCATTAATAGAGACAAATAGCTAAGAAAATCCTAAGACTTTCACAAGGTGCGATTAGAATCATATTAATAACATTAACTATTATGATGAGCAGCATACCATGCCAATCTGCTTTTTCATATTTGGGCTATATCTGAACTTTTCGATAGGCCTGAAAGATACAAGCAGGATATGATATTGGTTCAGTTATACATGTGCATGTTCTTCTCACTGGGGAAGTTTGATGGCATGACTTACCCTTTAACTTCCAGTACATCTCCAGGCTTCAATCCTGCAATGTGCTGGCTCATTTTTCCTTCGGGATAAACCTACAAGATTGAAAATGCATTCAGCAACACAAGTATGAGACCGAGTTGGGGGTGTTCATGACAGTCTCTTTTCACAAACCAACAACATAAGGTGCTCTTTAAGTTTGAATGTAAACACAAAAATATCATGCGTATACATATCGTCACTAACTTGATGAAATTTTAACAAATAAATTAATCAACCCTTACTTTTTTACCTTGATTAAGAGATCAAAGTATCCTCTAGATTCAATGTCTGAGATAGGAGTATACCTGAAAGAAAAGACATAAAATCATAAATGTTATAACAAGCTGACCATTAGTCATACATAAAATCATAAATGTTATAACAAGCTGACCATTAGTCATACATAAAATCATAAATGTTATAACAAGCTGACCATTAGTCATACATAAAATCATAAATGTTCTAACAAGCTGACCATTAGTCATACATAAAAATGATCATGTGTTATCTGCTATTTGGCAAGATAGGTATGTGGATTTAAACCGTAAATTACGTTTAGACAGTAAAGGCTATAATGCAGAAAGAAAAATACCCTCTACGCTGGACGCAAATGGAAATCAGTTATGCAATGTACAAAGTTCTCCATTCAACAGTGGTATCTTTTTCAATGCCCATTGAAAGCTGATACCGTAATATTTATAATGTGATAAACATGAAAATGTCAGGAGATGCAGATTAACAACTCACGGCCGGATGACATATTTCTTTTTCCCTTCTGCATCTTCTCCTAGGGGAGCCCTGCAATAACCATTGCCACTTAGGATTCCCAATGTATATCATATTTAGATTCATATTCAATCTAAGTAACAACTGAATGAGGAGCTAGAACCAACTATCCCAATTCGCAGGTGTAGCCAAATAAGTTCATTGAACTGGATGATAAGGGAAGTTAACAAATAAAATAAAATAAAATACCTCGTAAGAATACATGATGCAACATGGAGACCCAATTTGGCTTCATGATCAAATGTAAACCTAGGATTGAAAGCATCCAAGGTTAGTTGAGAAATCAGACCAAAAAGTAGATGTTATACACCTATATATATACATACATAGATAGCAGCACTACATACTCCTCTTGTCATTTTCTGACAAACCTGGTAATGATGTCTTAATCGTCCAGTTATATACGTTGAGAGATCGTGTTCAAGTCAAGATTAATACAACTAATCTCATTATGGAATTGGAAAAAGATGGGCAGGTAAGTTGAGCAAAGAGGGAGTTCATCAGTCAACGGCAAAGTATTTTATAGCATGGGCTGAAAAAATCATAATATGCTTTACAAATAAAAGTAGAGAAAGAGACGTGTGGACTAGAAATCTCAGCAGGCAACAAATGGAGAGCAATAATAACAGATTTACCTGAATAAATGAGAGTTGTGGCTGACCCTAGCAGTTTCATGGAGTTTAAATTCCGTCCATTTATCTGGACTAAGTGCTGAAGCAGAGTGCAAACTTTTCAATCACTTGAATAACTAAATCTCAAAACAAAATAAAAGATAGACGATAAAAATCTTCATGTTTTAGATAGGAAAATCAAGCAAAAGCAAACATAAGTGACTCGAGTTAGACCTTTGAAATTTATTGGTAAATATTTTTTATGAGAAAATATAAGACAATTTTGGTCAGAAATCTAAACTGCGGTTCTGTTTTGAGATTTCCCAGAATTAATCTCTGGCAATTTCATTGCGGCATCTCTTCTCCTTATATTTTTAACAAAAAACTGCCAAAAGAGGGAAGAAGGTGGGGGCCTCTGGGAAGTAACATAAAGAGGTATCAACAATGGTTCACTAAACCAAGCGTTTACAGAAATGGGAAACCACAAATCTGTGACACGTTTATTTGTTACAGATTTATGGATTTTGATTCTCAACTGGAGGCCATGTTTATTATTACTTTTTTTGGGTGCAATTTCAGAATATTTGGCAAGAAAAAGATATGCAAGGACCATGATAAAATAATAGGGGCGGCCAAACACTGTTGCCCCTTTCGATTACGTGATAGATTGACAGAAATTAACACCATTAATTTTAAAAATTGTGTAAAGAAAACTAATTTTGTACAGTTCCAGTTTTCCACGTTGACAAATTCTCATACCCTGCATAGAAAAAGACACTAAAGGTGCTTCCAGTTGCACAGCAACCAGACGGACAACATGTTATGATTTTTATGATTTTCAAACCTACATTATTAATGCTATAGTTTTTTCTTATGTGCATCAGAGAATAAGCAAAATACGATGTATGGAACATATTTCGTTGGTAAATTCGTTGGAAAATATGATCCCAGTGAAACATCGGATGCCTAACATCAGCTAGAAATAACACATGAAATCCCCACAGGGAACCTCGGTGCTCCATTCGCCAAGTAAAAAACAGCTGAAAAGAAAAGAGTGTGAATCTCACCAACTTTTTCTGAAGCTTCTTGTTTTTCCTCTTCAAGATGACACTGTTAGCAGGGGTTACAGTATCAGCTGATGCGATTTCAGTTGTTACTGGACACAAACACTAAAATCACGAGAAGAAATGGGGAGGGGGCGGGGGAGAGTGAAATTTGGCAAAGCAAGCAATCGAAGGTCAAGAGAATGGGATGATCCCTCTACCAGACAGAGAAACTGACAGCATGCTGGGGACAATGCATCAATTGAAAACACTTGCTGGAGATAAACAGAAGACAGACACGATGATGGGATCCTCTACAGCCCATCCCATAGCGCACTGCATCTTTTCCCAGAAAACCAACTAAATGCAGATCAAAACAGACTTCTAGATGAATGTATGACAATCCCACATGAACACGTAGAGAGAGAGAGAGAGAGAGAGAGAGAGCTCGTCTCTGTAGAGGCGATAGAGAAATGAATAGTCATTCCATCGCGATGAGGGAAGAGGATTGAGGCCATTAGAAACCCAGTCCAAAGCTAGCTACAGACCACAACCTACCTCCCAGACTATTTTTAACCCCGGTCAACCATGAAGGGAATGATCTGATGTCAGGTCAAAACCTATCGAAATCCAACCAAAACCAGGATCACCAGATATCGGACGATAGAAGAACACAGGACGACGACACAAAGGACGGACAAACGGGAGGAGCCAACGAGGCGAAAATGCAAGCCTCGGACGAGAAGGAGCAGCAGTTCATCTCCGGCAAGGCAGCACAGCCGAGATCGCGTGCAGACCCGCCTCTAAAACGAGTTCCCACGGGTAGATCAGATCCCTCAGAAAGAAATGAGCTCACCGTGACGGGAGAGCTCCAGGTATACAGGAACGCGACCCCGCCGGAGACTGCTGCGACCGCCCCCAGGGGCAACCGACGGGCCCCAGCGCCCCCAGCGCCGCACCTGTGCTGCTCCCCGAAAGCGCCGCCGAGCACGGCGAGAGCGGAAGCCCTCCCCAACCTCCTCAGCAGCCCCGCCATATGTGCGACCGGAGCACTGGAACCTACCGCGTAGAGTGGGAGCGAAAAGCAGAGGGAGGCCAAGTCTGCTGCTGCCCCTCCGCTGTCGAATAACGACCCCAGAACCCCTCTACGCACCCAAATGCATATCAGGGCCCGGGCATGGTCCGATCATCAGCTCTCGATGAAGCCCCCTTCCACACCAAAGTTCCTCTGTGCCCAAGCTTAATATTTGGAAGCCGAGCCGGGCCAGCCTACTGGGTACCCTTTGTTTTATACAAAAGAAAGATCAAAATTTTAATATATTTAGGTGTGCTTGACATGTCACAAGAAGTTCGTCGGTCAATCAGCGACCAGTGAGGTCCCCCCATCTCATTTTCTGTGAGAAGATGGTGATCCCCCCCCCCCCACCCTGCTAGCAGCTTCCACAGCTCTTCCTACAGCAGCCGTAATAGTCTGGCGTCCCCAGCATGAACACAGGATTCCGCTGGCACTCCCCGGCAGCCGCCCAGGAAGAGCAGTTGTCGTCCTCGTCCGTGCACCCCTCGCCCCGGCCGCCGCCGCCTCCGCCGCCAGTGACAGTAGCAGTGACAGTAGCAGTCCTCTTCACATGGATCCCTTTTGCGGCCAACCACTTCTCCCCCTCGAGCACCATGCAACCGCCAAGGAAGCTACCTTTGTCCGGTGCGCCGTCAGGGAGGAGATTGAAGAAGAGGAGGGCGTTCCCCTTGACGGGCTTCACGGCGTGCCCGGTCAATGCACAGGTCGACCGCTCACCACCATCCTTCACTCGAGCATCCTTCATCTGCAGAAGAGATCCAGATGTCTTTCAATTCGCAGAGGCCGCTGGGAGTAGCTTGCAGGGGGGAGGAAGGGTCTGCTCACCTCCGACGAGGAGAAGATGATCTCCCCGCCATGAACAACATTCGACAGATACATCAAGACGATGACCGCACGGTTCCCGCCCAATGCCAGGTTGGAGGGATCGATCGAGGTGTCAGAGTGCGGCTCACAGGTCTCGTTGACTCCGTAATGCAGTATCTGCATGTTCTCTCCGTTTTCTACAGCACAAGCAGAGTGGTGAGCAAGAATGGATCAAATGGTCAACGCTGAAATTCAACGAGAAGTTGAGAAAACCTGCTGGGAGAAAAGTCCAGGTCGAGATCCTTCCCTCAATCCTTTTGACAATCTCGTCCTTCAGGAAAAAAGAAAGAAAGAAAGAGAGAGAGAGAGAGATTCCAATTCTCAATATGGGTCAGTTTTTTTTTTTTTTGGTTCCTCCTTATCATAGAATAGTATACCTTGCCCCTAGGCAAGAACATTCCAGAACTAGCACGGATTTGGCCCGATGTAGGCTTTCTTGCGATTTCACCCACCACCATTGACTTCTCCAGCCTCCCACGCGCCTGCATTGAAGGCATAAACCCTTGAGTGACGGTCGTCATCACATGTAACAAGATCATGAATCAGGGTGGAAGAATTTACCAGTGAAATAAGGTGGTCGCACTCCTCGTCAGAGAGAAAACCTTCATATAAGTAAACCCTGTGGTCAAAGAAGCTGAGAACTCAAGCAAACTCTGAGAAGGATAGAGATCAAACCGTCTTGCTGATTTACGCCCACTCTTTAGTGAATTCAACACGAGATTGTAATTAAGGAAATAACAACTGTAACAGTTGACAAATCCCCAGAAGTACTCACCTGGGATGGGCTGAGAGCTGGACCACTTTGCTCGGATCAGGTCCACCAGGACGAGTAGAATGATTTGCTTGCAAGAAAGGCCGTTTCCTATCTTCATCAGATTTCAATTCCATCCTGTGGAGATATATCGGGTGGTGTCAAGATAAAGGTAAATATGTGGAATAGGCCTAAGACTATCATCTGTCTGTGTGAGACTTCACAGAAACAAATTTCCAGGCGGTGGGTGTTAGACTACTAAAATCAAAATAAAAAAAATGATGATAAAACAGATTTGCGAAATGAAACCCCACCAAAGTTGAGTCATGAAGGAAACTAAGGCCACAGAGAAAGCTCAAGCGAGTTATGATGGCCAGATTAGCGTGGACTCATCTTTGTTTTAAATCAGCAAACATGATAAAATATCCATGTAAGTGGGCACGCCTAAGGTTATCGCCGGTGGAGGGACTCTGCGAAACCCAATTCGCAGGTGGTCTGTGTTAGTCTCCGAAAATCAAACAGTTTTTGATTCATAAAACAGATATTTCTTTGATAAATTGATTGCCCGTGAGCGTTGACCAGAGAACCTTGCCAAATAGATAGGAGGCAACCTCTTTTTCTCTCTTATTTTTTCATCAACAGGTCCCAAATGGATTCGGGGCACGTATGAAACGATCCAGAAACCTGTTTCTTCGACCATTGGATCTATCAGAAAGTTCCATTATCCACTGGCAATCTGTCTCGTCTTCTTAGAATGCTGCAAGTAGAACAAGAGCTAGGATTCCAACAACAATGACTTCAGCGCACAAGATAAAATCTCAGCATGAGCCTAGCCTATATCACCATCCTTTGTCTCATTAATCTCATCAAACCTATATCGCATGATGTATACGAATATTTTCCAGAGTTTTACGACAGGCATCTGTTCCTGAAACGAACCCTCGAATGCTGCCACGACAGCTTATAACAGGAGATCCGTCCAAAAGGCACATACGATGTATACTTGGATAAAATGTTACCACAATAGGGATACAACAAGATCATGAAACAAAGGAAAATCAACGAAAAGTTTTCATATGCAGATCTAGGAAGGAAGGAAGGGAAAACTAAGA
Organism: Spirodela intermedia; assembly: GCA_902729315.2. NCBI lineage: Eukaryota > Viridiplantae > Streptophyta > Magnoliopsida > Alismatales > Araceae > Spirodela > Spirodela intermedia. The sequence goes on from LR746280.1 coordinate 209,354, forward strand.
GTACAGTCATCACCAAGATGACGGGCCAGAACTCCCCGATCCGCCTCCATCGAGTACCTTACGACAGTTCCTATGACCAATATGCCTTAATCTTACTCTCTTCGATGAAGATGCCCCGGGAAAGCGGACATCCTCGGGCGATACACGAAATCTAATCTATAAGAGATCCCATAGGCAGATGAAACGGAAGTTCCGACGAAATCACACATTACTGGCCCAATCCACCCTAGAACAACACACGAAATCCGGAATGGTCAGGGAGAGGGAAACGAAGTCCCTAAGTATGGACGAGGTCGAGAAGCATCCAAGATCACTCGAGCTATACAGAGAAATAGGTGAGAAAAGAGGGCTCACAGTCGAGAGGAGGCGATCCGGAAGGGGCACACGAGCTGCATCACGAAAAGCAGGAAGAACAGGACGAATGTGGAAGCCGGAAGCCCCGCCCATCGTGGCGGCTCCATCGCGTGTAGAAGCAAAGCTCCCCTGAAGAAGAAAACCAGAGGTCGCCGGCGCTCGTTCTCCAACGATCTCGGAGAGATGCTACCCCCCTCATACACAAGACACGTGTCGAGAAGAATCTACGGCGTTTTGTTGCGTTAGTGGGCCCGACTCAGTGCATGTTATATGGGCCAGGTGTTGGGCCCTGCTTTTCCGACACCACCCTAATCGAAGTGGACCCTCTTCCAGATAGCGAAAGGGGAAAACGTTAACGGCCCATCATTGTCGTGGAGCCCACATTGGGAGTCGGACGACATAAACAGGCCACTAGTGAATCCGAATAATCGGATAACGGAGGTAAACGGGCCTCAGGTGGGTCCGGAACCGGGGAATCGGCCATTTCGGAGACGCGTTTAATGTCGATTTCAGGTTCCGATAACTTTATTTTCCCGCCGACCGACTCACGTGATGATTCGCCCGTTTGGAGCGAAATCGATTCTGGGGAAGTATCCGCTGCCAAACGGTGCTTCCAGGGGCCGCCCCCGCCCGTTGGGGCGGCGGCGGCGGAGGATGGGCTGTCAACGGGATAAAAACAGAGGAAAACTCAGAAGACCAATGGAAATGTGTTGTAGAGGTGACGACTGGGTTCATTCCTCTGGTTAGCGTCTTCGGCGGCGTTCTTGTTGCAGGGTAAAACCCTAGAAGGGAGGCGATTGGGATCTGGAGCTTGCCCTGGTCAGTGGGCATGGCGGGATTCGCGAGGGCTGGAGGTGTTGCCGGATGAGGGGTCACAGTCTGGGGGGAGGGATTTGCACATCTTCTTCTTCTTCTTCTTCTTCTTCTCCTTCTCTGCGCTGAATGAACCGCGGCAATGTTTTCCCAATCCCTGAGTTTCCCCTCCCTGCGACTTTTGGACGTCGTCAACAGGGGTAGGGCTCGCCGTCAGCGGCTGCCCGGCGGCGCCACCGCCTCTGCAAAATCGTCTCCCTTCTTCTTGCAGGTGGGCAGGAACGACGGAGCTCCGGAGTTCAGCAATGGGGATCCGGCGTCCTCTCCCATGAGCAGCGGGTTCATCCCTCCTGCGTTAAGCCGAGCGGACGCAGTGGGCGTCATCGGCGGAGTGTCTGCCGCCGCCACCCTCAATTTCTTGGAGAAACTCGCCGCCGGGTGCGGCGGTGAGGAAGGGGAGGGGGCGCCCCCCTTCATCGTCTGCAGGGACCCGACCCCGTTCAGAGATTTTCCCTCGAAGAAGAAGGGAGGATGGAGGAGCTCGTCTGCGTCTTCCTCTTCGTCTTCTTCCTCCTCCCCACATGGAGAAGGCGCAGAGAGCAGCAGCAGCAGCAGCTTCTTCCAGCAAGACGGCGCTCGGCTGGTGGAAAATCTCCGCTGCAAGCGGCTCTTCCTGGAGAGCTCCGGGGCGAGGTGCATAGTCATGCCCTGCCAAATCTGCCATTACTGGCACCGCGAGATCTCCGATGGCTGCTCCGTCCCCTTCCTCCATGTGGGCGACTGCGTCGCCAAGCAAGTCATGGCGGCGAAACTGAGACCCGTCGAAGCCGGAAGCAATGTCCGGATTGGGATTCTCGCCTCTAATGCGACCTTCGCCGCCACCTTGTACCAGGAGAAACTTCAGAGCCTGGTCCATCCTCTCTCTCTTTCTCTCTCTCTGAGGTCTGCTGCGGTGGGGATTTGTAGCGGCTGCTGATTAGGGTTTTGCTTCTTCAGGGACTCGAGGTCGTCTTGCCGGACAAGGCAACCATGGAGCACACGGTGCTGCCCGCGGTGGAAGCTCTGAGGAGGAAGGACATGCAGGGCGCGAGAACCCTGCTGAGGATAGCTCTGCAAGTTCTTCTGGTAGGCGCGGTGAACACGATCGTCCTCGCTTCCGACGACCTGCGCGGGCTCCTTCCACGGGACGATCCCCTCCAGAAGAGATGCATCGACCCCGTGGATGCCCTGGCGAGGTCGGCCGCCGACTGGGTCGCTCAGAACTCCGGCGAATCGCTCTGAATCGACAGAAAGAAATGTACTTTGATCGCCCCCATTTCTGGTTGTCGATTGCTGGAAATCATCGTCGTTCCGGTTTAATCGAACGATTTCTGTGTGTCATTTTTTTCCCCTTGTCACTGCGAACGATCCGAGTCTGTGCATAGAAAGAAATTCGATTTCCCCATCTGCAACGGGTAAACCAAACCGATCGTTCAAGAACACTCAGAGACCTGGGATGGGGTTTCATTCCATCGAGGATTGGATCAAACCCACCATACGTACCATGGCAATGGGTACCCGCTCGCTCCTCAGAGCTTGAGGTCGTGTATGAAGAACCAGTTCCCCCTGTACATCAGAGACCTGGGCTCGGCGCCCACCCACCAGATGTGGCCTCGCAGGTCGAGCGCCGCCCTCTTCTCCCCAGCCGTCTCCCACACGAGCTTGAGAACCCCGAGGACCCTGTCCAGCTGCTTCAGCGCGCTGCCGACCATCCTCTCGTCACCGGCCGTCAGGACCTTCCCGGCGCTCACGCGGCGGCGGCCGGCGCCGTCGCCGAAGAGTCCGCACAGGTCCACTTCGAGGTCGGAGACGGCGCCGTAGAGGTAGTAGACGAGGAGGGTGAAGAGGCACCTGGAGGAGTGGCCGAGCCCCTTGGAGAGCCTCTTCTGAACCAGGCTGTCCTGGCGGCGGGCTTCCCTGTACCCAATCTCCCTCTCCACGAGGAGGTCCTTTATCTGGTAGAGCCCCTCTTTCATGGCCTCCACCTTCCCCAGAGCGGCGGCGGCCCAGAGCTTCTCCTCCTCGGCGAGGCACGCAGAGAGGTGCCCGAACATTTCCAGCACCTCCCCCCATTGTCGCATCTCCAGGGGCTCCCTCTCGTCCCCCTCCTTCTTCCTCTTCTCGGGGGATAGCTTCATCCACAGAGGGGTGGTCTCTTGCTCGGCGTCCGCCAAGAAACGAAGGCAGCTGGCGGCGATCTGCTCCGCCATCCTCAGCGCCGGCGAGCGGCGCCGCCCGAGGGCTGCTGCTCGGGACTCCGCCCCCAGATTCCTGAGAAGCTCCTCAACCGCGCCTCGCCATATGTGGTGCTGGGTGACCTGCGGGGAGATGGTCAGGCGGATGGACTTCCTCTGCTGGGCGGAGATGCTGAGGAAATCGCACAAGCCGGTGAGGGAGGTCAGCGCCATGGGCCCCCTCTTCTTCTCCGGGCCGCCGGAGAAGAAGGCGGCGGCGGAGAAAGAAGAAGAAAAAGAGGGGGCCGACCAGATGAACGCGCTGGCGAGGGACTTGAACGTCTGCATCTGCGAGATCACGCCGGCGTCGGCGACGGGCATGCCGTCGTCGATGGTGATCACCCTCGAGTCGACCCGATCGAGATTCTTCAGCCGACTTGCCAGCTTGATCAGGCTCGGGTACGCCGCTCTGCGCCACTCCGCCGGAAGAGGCTCTTCTTCCTCCTCCATCGGTGACCCGCCGTCGTGACGGCGGCGGCGCTGCAGAGTGGACCCCCATTGACCGCAGCCGGCGCCCAGATACCCCATCATCGCCGCCAACCTTAGCGCCGGCGACTGGCGTACGACCGCCGCCGCCGCCATCCGCGGCGGCCTTGAACGCAAATCTCAGCACAGAACAAACATCATAGCTGCCCCCGACTCATTACGGGCTATCAACGCCTTGTGCGCTCTTGCCCAGAGAGAGAGAGAGGGAGAGAACGCGCGCCTCATCTATTGGGTAATTTCTAGGGTTTCGTCGTACAGACCGGGGAATTGTGGGGGGGGGAGGGGGCACAAGAGGTCTACGAGGACACGAGGGAAGAACAGTGCGGCCAAATGAATACCACCGAGGCTTCTTCAAAGTTAAAAATTACTCGTTTCACATGCAAAAAATCTGGAACAGCTCTGACTTGAGATGGAAAACAACATTCTTCAGATCCTCCCCCAAACCCCTATAAATCTCTAAGAACATTCCTTTTTCAGATCCCGTTTCAGAACCAGAGAAATACGGCCATCACCCACCGAGATTCTCCAGACTCCATCCGTCCCCAATACCCGGAAGAACACTCAGGATTCGATTATGAATGGCGGAGAACGAGGGCAATTTGCTCCAAATCCAAAATCAATCGGGGCCCTGTACACACGCGAGGTTGCAGATGTTCTTCAGTCGTCGATCCAGTCCGCGTAGATGTTGCTGATCTTCCTCAGGCCCCTCAGCCTCAGAAATCCCCTCGGCCTGCTTGCTGGGTCCGCCTCCGGGGGGCTGAGATGCCTCGACGGCGCCGCGCCGGTGCTGGCTTCCGCATCAATGAGCCCACCGTACTTCCTCGATTCTGTCCCAAGAGAGTAGAATAAAATGGTTGAGCAAAGAACGAGGAATACCCTCCATTTACTTTACTTATTCAGAAGTTAAACAGGGCCACTCGTCGAAAGAAAAAAAAATCTCAGTCTGATCGAATAATTTCAGGGGAAAATTATTGACTGAAATGTGCATATAGCTAAGATAGAGAGAGTCATGTAAGATGTGAAAGAAAGAACAATCTCATAATGTGAGAAATGAGCAGCTGGATAATCAACTATATGAGGTCTGCAGACAAAACGCCGACAAAGATCGTTCAACTGCAGAATTCAATGAGGTCTGATAATAGCTCCAAAGAGCCCTCAAATATGTGAAAACTCGGATGGGTAGGCATAAACAGGCCGATAAAAAATCCATGGGGGGAGAGAACGACAGTGATGACATTGTAAACTGGAAAATCTATCCATCTACGTGAGAAAATAACCAAGATATACTGAAGAAGATAAGGTACAAAGCACAGCGAGAGAAAACGCATTCAAAGAAGAAGAGAGATCAAAGGAGGACATTGGGCTTTCAGGTCAAACAAGTGAGAGTACAGATGAAGCTGCAATTCCATGAGCGTAGTAGCAATCACCTGTCGGCTCCCATTTGTGGTTCATTTTCGTCTTCCAGTAGGAAGAAGACTTCTGAAGCGACCCATTAGCATCTCCACACGAGCTGGAACCACTAGCATCGGGCTCCTGAGAACCGCTTCCACCGCTCCCTGCGGCCGGAGGGGCGGTTTCCGTGACCCCAACGCTGATCGCCGAGCTCTCCCTCAGACTTCCTGGTTCTACGTGGGCAAAGGTGCATCTCTCGCCGTAGGGGCAGTCCTCTCCATTGTAGTATTTCCTGCATATCTTGAGCTTGTTCAACCGTTGCCGGTCGG